>PVJC01009311.1:0-46274 GCA_004026665.1 Murina feae
TTTTTTTTTTTTTTTTTTAAATTGAATCTGGCCTATGAAGGGGAAAAACACTTTTGGAACTAGAAAATGTTTGAATTGCTGCAGTATTAGAGGAGAAACCAATTTATCGAATGGCACAGCTGTTCACTGTATGATCATTATGATACTTGTTATTTGGGTGCTGGTTGGTATTTATATCTAATTAGCTCTCTTACACACCATCAAGCAATCTGCATTTAGGGAATAGAGAAAAACTAAAATATATAGTTCCAAGCTGCCAAAACATATAACGGAATGAATTCAGGTTTCATTCACTGTAGACCGATTATTAACAAACCACTGAAATTTGTTAGTTTGCATTTTTACTGGTGTTTTTTTACAGGAGATGAAAAAGCAGCAGGAATAAACTTGTTTAGAAATTATTTTCAATCTTAAATAATTGACACTTTTTTTTTCTTACTGCTCACTGACCTTGAAGAATGGGACTACTGTCAAAATGAGATTTTGCAATCCATTGCCTCATTGATGTCTGTTTATTAGTATACATATAACATTTTATAATACATTAATAAACATGTCATCTCAGTTCTTTGTTAGCAACTTAAGTGTTTCACAACTAAGGTCATGTTTCTGTTATACTATCACACATAAAAAACACCTATGGACAGATTAACATTTGTGAAAATATAAGGAGGCACAACTAAATGTTAAGGACCTTGGATGGCTATTATAAATAGCAACAAACCAGATTATCGTATGTATTGATGAAGAAAATTCATCATAATGGCTCCATTGAAATTGTCATCTTTCATTTCTCTCTCTCCCCTCTCTCTCTCTTTCTCTCTCCTTTCCTTTCATACATGCACTGAGGAAAGCTCATATGAGGACATAATGAGAAGGTAGTCATCCACAGGCCGAGAAGAAAGCTCTCACAAGAAACTGACTGTGTTGACATTGTGATCCAGGACTTCCAGACTACAGAACTGTGAGAAACAAATTCCTGTGTATTTAAGGCACCTGATCTATGCTATTTGTGTATGGTAGCCTGAGCTAAGGCAAGAGTTCTCATATATACCTCACACAGGTTTCCCTAGTGTTAGCATCTTACATAGTCATGGTATGTCTACCAAGATTAAGACTTTAACATTAGTGCAACACTGTTAACTAGGCTGCTATTTATTTAGATTGACTCTGTCCTTTTATTGTTTCAGGATTCAATCCAGGGTACTACATTGCACTGAGTTGTCATGTGTCCTAAATCACTTCCAGTATGTGTTTGTTTCTTAGTTTTGTTTTGTTTTTCATGATCTTGACAGTTTCTTTTGATGTTTTCTCATGATTGTTCTGCGGTTATGGATTTGGGGGACATATATTAACAAGGTGACATTATCTTCTCACTGTATCATATGAGGGGATCAATAATATCAATGTAAGTATTGCTGGTGATCTTAACCTTGATTACTTGATTAAAGTGGTATCTGCTAGGTTTCTACACTGCAAAATTACTACTGTATTTTCCCCTTTCCATACCGCTTTCATTAGAAATGAGTCCCTAAATCTAGGCACACTCACAGGAAGGGGAATTAAGTTCTGCCTGCTATAGGAAGGAATATCAAAGAATTTGTGGGCATGTGTTAGAAAATAAAAACTCCCACAGTAATTAATATTTTGGGGAAGATAGTTTGAGACAATTCAAATATCATCTTTTCCCTTTAAGTATTATACACTAATTTTAGCATTTATCTATTGATACTGCCTATGGGATTTATTACTGTGATAATCTAATGGTAATTTTCTAGTTCCCTCATTTCTTCTACATTTATCAATTATAATTCTTTTCAAAAGAAGATGTATTCACTTTCCCCATTATTTATTTTTAATTTTTAAAATATTTATTGTTGAAAGTATTACATATGTCCCATTTTGTCCCCCATTAACCCCCTCTAGTCCACCTCTGCCACTGCTTCAGGCTCTCACCACCCCACTGTCAGTATCCGTGGGTTATGCATATATGCATACAAGGTCTTTGATTGATCTCATACCACCCACACATCCTTCCTCACCTTCCCTCCGAGATTCCGCAACCTGTTCCATGCTTCCATGTCTCTGGATCCACTCCGTTCATCAGTTTATTTTGTTCATTAGGTTGCACATTTGAATGAGATCATGTGATACTTGTCTTTCTCTGACTGACTTATTTCACTTAGCATCATATTCTCTTGATCCCTCCATGCTGGCTCAAAGAGTAAGGGATTCTTCTTTCTTTACTGCTGCATAGTATTCCATGGTATAAATATATTAGTTTTTTTATCCACTCATCTACTGATGGGCACTTGGGCTGTTTCCAGATCTGAGCTATTGTAAAATGTGCTGCTATGAACATAGGGGTGCATACATTCTTTCTGTTTCTTTGGCTATATTCCTAGAAGTGGGATCACTGGGTCAAATAGCAATTCCATATTTAATTTCTTGAGGAAACTCCGGACTGTTTTCCATAATGGTTGCACCAGTTTGCATTCCCACCAGCAGTGTACTAGGGCTCCCTATTCTCCACATTCTCACCAGCACTTGTCATTTGTTGATTTGTTGATGGTAGCCATCTGACAGGTGTGAGATGATACCTCATTGTTGTTTTAATTTGCATCACTCTGATGATCAGTGACTGAATATTTTTTCATATGTCTCTTGGCCTTTTGTATGTCCAATTTAGAGAAGTAAGATTTCCTTTTTTCTTTTTTACAGTAGCATAGTATTCCATTGTGTAGATGTACCACAGTTTTCTAATCCATTCATCTGTTGATGGGCACTTAGGCTGTTTCCAAATCTTAGCTAGGGTGAATTGCGCTGCTATGAACATAAGGATGCATATATCCTTTCTGATTGGTGTTTCTGGTTTCTTGGGATATATTCCTAGAAGTGGGATCACTGGATCAAATGGAAATTCCATTTTTAAGTTTTTGAGGAAATGCCACACTGTCTTCCATAGTGACTGCACCAGTCTGCATTCCCACCAGCAGTGCACGAGGGTTCCTTTTTCTCCACATCCTCTCCAGCACTTGTCATTTGTTGTTTTGTTGATGATAGCCATTCTTACAGGTGTGAGATGGTACCTCATTGTGGTTTTGATTTGCATCTCTGGGATGATTAGTGACTTTGAGCATGTTTTCATATGTCTCTTTGCTTTCTGAATGTCCCCCTTTGAAAAGTTTCTATTTAAGTCCTGTGCCCATTTTTTGATTGGATTGTTTATCTTCCTTTTGTTAAGTTGTATGAGTTCCCTATAAATGTTGGAGATTAAACCTTTATCAGTGATAACATTGGCAAATATGTTCTCCCATGCAGTGGGCTTTCTTGTTTTATTGATGGTTTCTTTTGCTGTGAAGAAGCTTTTTATTTTGATGTAGTCCCATGTGTTTATTTTATCTTTAGTTTCCAATGCCTTAGGAGCTGTATTGGTGAAGAAATTGCTTTGGCATATGTCTGAGATTTTGTTGCCCTTGTATTCCTCTAGTACTCCTCTAGTATTTTTATGGTTTCCCATCTTACATTTAGGTCCTTTATCCATTTTCAGTTTATTTTTGTGTATGGTGTAAGTTGGTGGTCTAGTTTCATTTTTTTGCATCTATCTGTCCAATTTTCCCAACACGATTTATTGAAGAGAGTGTCTTGACTCCATTGTATGTTCTTGCCTCCTTTGTCACATATTAATTGAGCATATTGGTTTGGATTGATTTCTGGGTTCTCTATTCTATTTCATTGATCTATGTGTCTATTCTTGTGCCAGTACCAGGCCATTTTGAGAACAGTGGCTTTGTAATACAGCTTGATATCTGGTATTGAGATCCCACCTACTTTCTTCTTCTTTCTCAGGATCACTGCAGATATTCAAGGTTTTTTTTTATTCCAGATGAATTTTTGGAGAGTTCATTCTAGGTCTGTGAAATATGGCGTTGGTATTTTAATGGGGAGTACATTGAATCTATAGATTGCTTTGGGTACTATGGACATTTTAATGATATTGATTCTACCAATTCATGAACATGGTATGTTCTTCCATCTGTTTATGTCTTTCTCTATCTCTTTTTTCAACATCCTGTAGTTTTCTGAGTAGAGGTCTTTTACCTCTTTAGTTACATTTATTCCTAGATATCTTAATTTTTATGGTGTGATGGTAAATGGGATTGACTTTTTTAGTCTCTATTTCTGTAAGCTCACTATTGGTGTATAGAAATGCCACAGATTTCTTGGCATTAATTTTGTATCCTGCTACTTTGCTGAATTCATTTATTAAGTCTAATGATTTTTTGATGGAGTCTTTAGGGTTTTTTATGTACAATATCATGTCATCTGCAAATAAGGACGGTTTTACTTCTTCTTTTCCAATTTGGATGCCTTTTATTTCTTCTTCTTGTCTAATCGCAATGGCAAAGACATCCAGTAATATGTTGAACAGGAGTGGTGAAAGTGGGCATCCCTGTCTTGTTCCTGTTCTAAGGGGAAATGGTTTTAGTTTTTGCCCATTAAGTATGATGTTGGCTGTGGATTTGTCATATATGGCTTTTATTATGTTGAGGAATAATCCTCCTATTCCAACCTTGCTGAGAGTTTTTATCAAGAAAGGGTGTTGAATTTTGTCAAATGCTTTTTCTGCATCAATTGATATGACTATGTGGTTTTTATCTCTCAATTTGTTTATGTGATGTATCACCTTTATTGATTTGCGGATATTGTACCATCCTTGCATCCCTGGGATAAATCCTACTTGGTCATTGTGTATGATCTGCCTGATGTACTGCTGGATACAATTTGCTAGAATTTTGTTGAGGATTTTGGCATCTATGTTCATGAGGGTTATTGGCCTATAATTCTCTTTCATTGTGTTGTCTTTATCTGGTTTTGGTATTAGGGTAATTCTGGCTTCATAGGATGAGCTTGGAAGTGTTCCTTCCTCTTGAATTTTTTGGAATAGTCTGAGGAGGTTAGGTTTTAGTTCTTCCTTGAATATTTGGTAAAACTTCCCTGTGAAGCCATCTGGTCCCATGCTTTTGTTTGCTGGAAGCTTTTTGATTACTGCTTCAATTTCTTCCATAGTTTTGGCCTATTGAGATTTTTATATTCTTCCTGATTGAGTTTTGGAAGGTTATATTTTTCTAGAAATATGTCCATTTCCTCCATGTTGTCCAGTTTGTTGGAATAGAGTTGTTCATAGTATTTTTTAACAATCATTTGTATTTATGTGGGGTCTGTTGTTATTTATTCTCTTTCATTTCTGATTTCGTTTATTAGGGTCCATTCTCTTTGCTTCTTGGTGAGCTTGGCTAGTGGTTCATCAATCTTGTTTATCCTTTCAAAGAACCAGCTCTTGTTTTTGTTGATATTTTGTATTGTTTTTTTTCTTTGTTTGGTCTCTATGTTGTTTCTTTCTGCTCTGATCTTAATTATTTCCTTCCTTCTGCTTACAGTGGGATTTTCTTGTTGCTCTCTTTCTAAATATTTGAGTTGTAGGATTAGGTAATTTATTATCATTGTTTCTTGTTTTTTGCAATGGGCTTGTGGATCTATGAACTTCCTTCCAAGACTGCTTTCTCTGTGTCCCATGGATTTTGGATTGTTGCGTTTTCATTGTCATTTGTTGCCATTATGTTTTTTATTTCTTCTTTGATCTCTGTGGTAACCCAGTCATTGTTTAATAGCATGTTATTTAGCCTCCATGTGTTTGATTTTTTGGATTGTTTTTATTGTAGTTGATTTCCAGTTTTATGCCATTGTGATCTGAGAAGATGCTTGATATGATTTATATCTTCTTGAATTTGAAGAGACTTTGCCTGTGACCCAATATATGGTCCATCTTTGAGAATGACCCATGTGCACTTGAGAAGAATGTATATTCTGTGACTTTGGGGTGAAGTGTTCTGAAGATGTCTATTAATTCCATCTGTTCTAGTGAGTCATTTAGGATTGATGTTTCTTTGCTGATTTTTTGTTTAGAGGATTTTTCCAGTGGTGATAATGGGGTATTAAAGTCCCCTACTATAATTGTATTGCTGTTAGTCTCTCCCTTGATATCCTACAGAAGGTTTTTTATGTATTTAGGTCGTCCTATATTGGGTGCATATATGTTTACCAGAGTTATTTCTTCTTGTTGGATTGCTCCCTTTAGTATCATGAAGTTGGCTTCCTTATCTCTTTTTTGTGTCCTTCACTTTGAGATCTAATTTGTCAGATATAAGTATTGCTACCCCACCTTTTTTTTCATTCTCATTCGCCTGAAAAACCCTTTTACATCCCTTCACCATCAGTCTGTGTGTGTCTTTTTATTCTGAGGTGGGTTTCTTGGGGACAGCAGATATATAGGTCATGTTTTCTTATGCACTCAGTTACCCTATGACTTTTGATTGGGGCATTTAATCCATTTACATTTAAAGTTATTATTGATACATACTTGTTTGTCACCATTTTTATTCTTTACCACTGTTTTCCTTCTTAATTTCATTTTTTCTTTTCTTTTTACTGCAGACCTTTTAACATTTCTTGCATTGCTGGTTTGGTGGTAACAAACTCCCTTAGTCCTTTTTCGTCTGTGAAGCTCCTGCTTTCACCCTCTATATTGATTAATAGCCTTTCTGGGTACAGTATTCTTGGATTCAGACATTTCCTTTGCATGACTTTGTATATTTCATTCCATTCCCTTCTTGCCTGATGTGTTTCTGTGGAGAAGTCTGTCACTAGTCTGATGGGGGATCCTTTGTAGGTAATTTTCTGTCTCTCTCTCTGACTGCTTTAGGATTCTTACTTTGTCTTTGGTGTTTGCCAATTTAATTATAATGTGCCTTGGTATTGGTCTTTTGGGATTCGTTTTGTATGGGACTCTGTGAGCTTCTTGGATTAGTGTGAGTTTTTTTTTTCCCTATATGAGAGAAGTTTTCTGTCATTGTTTCTTCAAACAACCTTTCTATTCCTTGCTCAGTTTCCTCTCCTTCTGGCACCCTTATTACACAGATGTTGCTTCTTTTCGTGTTGTCTCAAAGTTCTCTTAGGCTCTCCTCCTACTTTTTAATTATTTTTTTTGTAGAAGCTGCTCAGCTTGGGTATTTTTTCCTACCTTGTCTTCTAGCTCACTGATGCGATCCTCTGCTTCTTCTGCTTCTTCTAGTTTACTGTTGAAGCTATCTATTGAGTTCTTTATAGCTGTGATGTCATTTTTCATTTCTTCTTGGTTCTTACACATATTGTGGAATTTGTCTTCCATTCGTTTCATCCACCTTATGACCATTTCTCTGAATTCGTTCTCTGACAGGTTGCTTGCCTCCATTTCGATTACTTCTTTTTCTGGTGAGGCCTGTTTTTCTTTCACATGTGGTCTGCTTCCTTGTCTCCTCATGATCTCTCTTCTCTGGGTGTCTGGTTATGTAGTTCTCTCTCTCCTTTCCTTGAGGAGGCACAGGGTTTGTCTTAGTCCACATATTCATGCTGCTTAAGGATCTGCTGTTCCTGTGTTCGTAGCTAGTCCCTGGCTGCCATGTTTGCAGGATCCCTGGATGTATACACTTCCAATAACAGTCTCTCTCAAAGGATCTGTGTTGTAGGCAGCAGGAATGGCACCAGGTGTCTGACTGGTGGGGTCAGACCAGATTTTTTATTTTTAAACAGCATCCTAATGATTCTTAATAAAGACCTGGACCACAAATAAACCTTGGACCACATTTTGTGATTTATTGACCTAGGATATTTTGAGAATCAATTGAGCACATCCCTGAATTTTAATCCTGCAGCATCCAAATGAGTTCAAGAAAACAAAAGCTAAAAAATACCTCATTAAGCCAAGCCAGAAAGGAACTTTATGTGTATTCCTTGGAGATTTAACCCTTCTTCTCATATTTACTTTCTCTGCACTTCTTCTATAATGAGTTCTACTTATATGAATGCTAAGGAAAAGGGACATCAAATAAAACAGTATCTAGTTCCTGTTAAGTACTATCTAGGAACAGAAAATGGGAAGCCATTTTCAGGAACTGGGAGATCAAACAATCAAACTTATAGCTGGAGCAAGCTGAGGTAAACCTCATTTGTAACCTTGAGTTTATTCTTTATTATGATAAGTGCCCTGTCATTGCACTGCTTTGGCATTTCATTTCTCCAGCACAGTAAGATATGAGAGCTCTGCCTTATTGCAGGCAGTATTCATACTAACACTTTACTTTCATTTGTAAGTTCCAGAAAATTTTACTAATTCTAATTTCTGCTGAAGACTTAAAATTAGGGCACTTTAATTATTGTCATTTTAGAGATGGCAAAGAGAAACATACAGAAAATGAGAACTCAGTACTCAAATTACTAAAGTAAAGATCCAGGTTAACACTATCCATTGCATTGTGTAAGATGAAAACCTGTTGGTGTGGTCTCTCTATTTTATTGATAATTTTCAGAGACATTTAAACCATATTTTTCTGTGTATAAGACGCAATTTTTTTCTAAAGTCATTAGACTGAAAATTGAGGGGCATC
The DNA here is from genome assembly GCA_004026665.1 of Murina feae. Classification (NCBI taxonomy): domain Eukaryota; kingdom Metazoa; phylum Chordata; class Mammalia; order Chiroptera; family Vespertilionidae; genus Murina; species Murina feae. The sequence continues at coordinate 8,484 of PVJC01009311.1, forward strand.
TTAGACATGGAAGTCAGCCGAGGAGGGAGCCCTCGGGTGCATAGCTGCCCATACCTTGTCAAACAGGCTTCCTCCAATCATGAGCCTTATTGTTACTGACATCAGCTGATGCCATAATTGGAGGTAAAGGTAGAGAGTGTACAGATGCAACAGGGAGCAGAACATTCTGAGCCTATAAAGATGTCAAAAAATAAAAAGATAAATACCAGTAAACAATTGTCTTACTCTCTAGAAGTCCAACTGAGTATAGTCAGCTATGCAAAAGAGCATGGAAATAGAGCTGCAGTGAGACAATTTGGACCTCCTCCCACTGAATGTATGATTAGACAGTGGAGAAAACAGGAAGAACAACTCCTTAAGATGCCAAAAAAAGAAGAAGACCTTAAGAGGAAAACCAGCAAAATGTTTGAAATATTGATTTCTTAATTTTGGTTTGGAAAAGTGGGGGATGTCTTATACACGGAAAAATATAGTACTTACAGAGACTTTGAAGAACAATGTAAGTCTTTGCTTATGAGAACATGGAGAAAGTTAAAATATGATATGTGGTAAAGGTACTGACTTTATGATTTCATTTTACTTTGCAAGTTTCTTCTCCAATGTGATGTGATTTCATACCCTGAGGTATGATAATGGGGACCATTTTGTGAGATAACAGCCAGAGCTAGCTGTATAGAGCTACCAGAATTTCAATAAGAAGAATACCACTCTACATCTCAGTAATACAGTACTGTTATTAAATAGAATGGACAGTTTACAGAGAGAATATACAAGATGCTTTGAGGAGCTTTGTTGTTCAACTGGTAATAATCAGCAGGTCAGTTCTGACTTCACCAATAGAATTTATAATTCAGAATAACTGTGAAAGGAAATCCATTCCAAGGTTAGTTTATTGCATTTGGGTGGTGGTGTTTTTTCAAAGAAAAAATGAAAAGTTTATGTGCCTGAGAAATCATGTAATGCATTTTTCATTATTCTTTTGCCTGATATAACATCCCCTTACTACCTTTTCTAATATAGAGGCTAGGTTACTATACTCCAGCAGTCACTCCCAACAAACATGTCATTATTATGTGGCTTGCTCTGAGTTTCCTCCCTCCTTTTTCCACAACCCTTTCTTCCATATCCTCCTATGCACTCAGCTACTCACTGATAATAAACTGTCATTCTACTCTGAAAATAAGTGAGCTACCCCTAACAGCTCCTCAGCAATCTATGAAAATAACTGGGGAGATGAGAATTCAGAATGAATTCAGTCTTACAGCTGGCACAGATGTGCTCTGAATTTGGTCAATGGATATATTTACTTTAGAAGGTTGTGAAGCAGTGGAAAATAAGAATTTTGCAAATATCAAACTATTATGCCCTTTCATTGCTATGAATTTCAATACCTGACAATTGGCTAATTAAGAAAGAATCTGTACATACTTTACATGATTCAATTGCTGTAACTCAATACCCTTCTATTTTGGGAGACTATAAATGCATGAATGTATTACATAATTATATACTATATTATCTACAGCTAATAGAGACATTGCTGTATGGAAATGTCAGGTTTAAATGTTTAAATGCTGTCAAAGTGAAAATTCTTTGTTTGGTTGCATATAAATGGAATAAAAAGTTGCAATTTGTTTAGCCTGCACAGAGTTCTCAGCATAGCATAGAAATTAAGTATTTAAGTCATATTTAGAGTGACACTTTATCTTCAAGGGATCTATAAACAGCATTTATCACATTCAAGGAAAGACTTCTCATTTGAGCTCCTAGAAATGTTCCCAGAGTATCTTTCACCCCTGCCAGCTGTTGTCATAGGCTGACAGTGGGTGTATCAGAAAAGCATCAATACCTAACTGACTATACCTTGTCAATTCAATATGGAGTGGCTTTGGTCATCTATACCCTCACTATAATAATCAAAGGAGAAGTAAATATAGGAAAAACATTTAAAAATTAAAATGTCTCTCTGATAAATTGTTAAATAGTGAGAGTTTTTTGTTTAATACTAAACTATTTTTAAAACTGCCACCCAACTTAATTATTAATATTAATCCTTTTATTATTAAACTGTAAAACATTGAGAAATTTATATTTTGGAGGCAAAGCAATGTAGACACATGTACCTATAGCTTTTCCTCTGGGAATTTCCATTCAATGGCATGTTCATTAATCCCTATATTTTCTATAGCAGAGGATAATGGAAGAAGAGGCTGAAATATTCCCATGCACAGTTATAAGAAAAGGATCATCATAGCTAACTAAGCAATAAGGCCATAGCAATGAAAAAGATAAGTATTCTGATAGTTTCCAATGCAAATGGAAGTGAAAGTAAAAGAGGGAGATTGCATCTGTGAAAGGGAATGAGGGAGCAGGAAGCCTACATAGCAGCCCATGACAGGGAAGAACTAAAAAGACCGACCTCACTGGAATCTACCAAAGAAGTCCTTACTGCATACAGTGATGCCTTGAGGATACCAGCACCATTGTGCATGAGAAGCAAAGAAGGTACCACAATTCTATGCACCTACTACATGGCAGGTCCTGTGCTTGATGGTTTATATCTCTGTGATCTCCCTTAATCTTCATTAAACTATAACGGAGATGAGAAAATGCAAGTTTAAAGAGGTTATGTATCTTGCTCAGTTCTGCCACCTATTATTTATATATCATTAAACTTATGACCTAACTATATCATCTCAAGCATATATCCTTAGCCACAATTAAGAAAATTACTAAACCTGAAAGTTGAAGATGGTTAGAAGTCCCTCCTTGGATACTGAACATAGTCTTACAACTGTGATTTGGAAACCCCTGGTGCATTGTCAGAAAAGTTTTCTAAATCTACAGCTTTTCTGAATTCTGCCTTCATTTGCTTATCTACTGTAAAACTTGACAGTTCCCTGAAAACATTTTCCTTTTTTCTACCATCATCATAAATGGGCATTGTTAGGTTTTCCTTTCTTAATTCATAAAACTGAATGCTGAGATTGGTATCCTCCTTGTTCCCCAAAGTTGATTACAGACTCTTACTTCCCCTCCCTCATATTAGAAACACTGTTCTGATTAGATCACATAGTCATTACAGTTCACTTCAAAAAAAATAGCATTAACCTGGAAAAATTCAAATGTAGTTGATCAATCTCTTGCTCAGCAGCAAAGCATAAAACAATCAAGTAGATTGGTATCTGTAATGCTATATGTGTGATCAGACATATCCAATGAATACTCAACAAATCCCAGCAGTTTTAATAAATGTCTCCTAAATTTTGCTTCTTGCGCCTTGAAATACATTTTTAATACCTTGTTTATTATTCCTAAATATTCATTGCCCTATGTCTCATACTTCACAGAGACAATAGGAAAGCCATCAGAAGGGAATTGACAAATCATCATTAAATCAGAAAAAAATTTAGTATTGTCTGCTTCTACCGTTGCCTTTCTCTCCAGCAGAGGAAGAAGAAGGAATTCCAATAAGCACATTACTCTCAGACCACAGTGTCCACAAGACCATGAGATAAATATAATCCACAGATCAGTTAAAAGCCACAATGGAGGAAATGAAGAAAGAACAACAACAAAGAGTTGGCCCAGAAGTAGGAGCTTAAAATATATGTATATAGATGTACCCCCACACAAATTTCCTGAAGGATAGGTTCTCACCAAGAAGTACAGAAACTGTATCTTTTGTTGAAAGCTAAGTAAGAGAAATGGGTTACAGGATTAGTTTCAGTTTATTCCAAAGGATAAGAAATATAGCTAGGAAGAATGACATGCAGAAGCCATATTTGCAAGAAGTCATCTGCTTTGTGGTAGTAGAGAAGGAGAAATTCTTTGGGTGTAAAACTTAAATGGCTACACTGGCTCTGACTCCAGGAAACCTACAAATAGATGGTACAGGAAAAGCCAACTCACTCAGAAGGGAGCTGTCATGGCATTGCTACAAAAATATCATAAGAAATTATATGAAAAAGAGCAGCAGGATTTAGAAATAAAAGAAAATTCATGAGAATATGGTGCAAAATAACAAATTACTTAAAAATAAATCAATCACTTTTAAAAAGGAAGATTGTAGATAAGAAATATGCAGTTGGGACAAATTGATGATAAAATAGAAGCAATGAAGTATGAGTTGGAATCACTAAGAAAATAAGAAAATGAGGAGTAATAACATCAGTAACAAAAGAAAAATGGTGGAATCACAAAAAGAACAAATTTGATGACAAATAGGGTTATGAATACAGAAGACAGAAATTAGAAAACAAATAATGATGAGGCTATTAATGAAGTGAATAAAGAGTTGTAAAAGGATGGGTGAGAAAATGAGAAACTTATAAGCCAGGCAAAGGAGTGTGGATGTATGTGTAATGGAATACCTGAAGAGAAAAACTGAAAAAATGGAATGGAACAAATATTTGTACATATAATTAAAGAAAAATCTACTGAAAAAAAAAGGCAAATTTATACACAGAAAGAAATGTGTTAGGGACACTGTTTGTAAGAAAAAAATGAACCAGAATGGTTATATTGGGAAATGTCCAGTAAAGTTAAGGGTTGTTAAAGATAGAGAAAGATTTCTTCAAGCTGACATAGAAAAAGATCAAGTCATGTATTGTATAAGGAGAAACGAATTAGGTTGGCTTCAGATTTCTCCACAGAAAATTTCTAAAAGACAGTGAAAAAAACATTTGTAAGGTATTCAAGGAAAAAATAAATGTGAGCCAATTATTTATATCCAGTCAAACTGTCCTTCATGTATAAAGAATACAGACAAGTGCCTTTGAATTGGCAAGATTTCAGAGACTATCATTTTTGTGAGCCTTTCTGAGGAAACCATGAAGACCATTTTGAGCCAAAAAGTGATTAAAGAGTACATTAAACCAAATGATTGACAATGAACTTTGAATATATTTAACTTTATAATTAAGACCAAAACTTAAGTGGGATAGAGTGACAGAACAGAATGTCAGTGGCATATGCCTTGAAAATATAAAAATTATATAATTAATACAAATTAGAAGGAGAATAAAAGAATTTTTAGGCAGAGTAAGTCCAGTCTGACTTTACTTGTAATAGATGGGGATCAAAGAAACCATTTAAATATGATGAGGCATAGTAATATTTGAAGGAAGTAATAGTTGCATGTTAGAACAAAAGAAATACTGAAAAAGAGCATATGATATAATTATTTTATTATATAAGAACAACTAACATATTTTAAAAGAACTTGCATCACCAATTTAAAGAGAAATTTAAGATTAGATCACAGATCAAAAATTCATGCTGGAGAGGGCCAAGTAAAAATATATAAAGGGTAAATACAAAAAAAATAATCTGAAAGTCAGGTTCTTAATATAAAACAACTTAAAATTTGGCCCTAAAATATTAAAAAGGACAGAGATGAGCATGTTATAGTGATAAAGGATGCAATTCACATGCAGGATAAAATAGCTACATACTGAGCACCAAGTAAAATAATATAAGTATTTGTAGAGCAGAAATCATAAGAAACAAAAGGAGGAGATTTCCAAAATGGTGGTGGAGTAAGTGGAAGCTACAAGGACCAAGCTGGAATTACAACTAAAATAGAGAAAAAGACATCCTGACTAATCAACTGAAAGGTAGCTAGAGAGGACCCTAATAACCAAAGTTGGAAAGTGGAGACCACACAGATAGGGTAAGAAGCATGAAGGTGTGAGATGGCTGGTTAGGCTCTCACAGATAACAGCTGAAGTTCCAGAGAGATATGTCAGCTGTAGGTTTTCCCACTGAGAACTCTAAGCTCTAAACCCCAAGCTGGGCTCCCAAGCCCAGAGCACCAGAACTAAGAAGGGTGCCCAAAGAACATTTGGCTGTGTAAATCAGCAGGGTTGTTGTATGTCAGGGAGAGATGGCTGGAATTGTAATGACCCTCTTAAAAGGTCAACAAATAAATTTTCATGTACAGCCACTGACCTTGAGCTTTGGCAGAGGGAAGGCAGAGTGGATTGGGGCTGGGTGAACAGAAGCCAGCGTTGGGGCTCTGGGGTTAGAGTTTGGAAGGCAGACACCTGATTCCCTATGCTGAGTCATTCCCTCAAACTGAAGAGGACATCTTTCTCAGGTAGACTTTTACCATGCAGTCAGTTTTTGCCTGGGGGAAAAATCAATTGCCCCACCATATTGGCTTTAACCTTGCACCCTAATCTGGGTTGATAGCCTCAGGCTAATCAAGACAAACTAACAGTCAGACTTCAGACAGAGGCAGGTAACTGGAGGCTTTGAGTCTTTGCCTATTCTAATTCAGGGCCCAGGGCTAGGAAAAGCAGATCTTTGTGCACATCTTAGTCCTTTCCAAAGGCACCCAGTCCCAGAAGAGGGAGCCACAAGCTGTATATTGCTAATAGCTCCAAATAGAGTACTCAGGGCCAGTCAGAATAAACATCTGACATTGTCCTATAATAGAGATTGGGTGTCATAGCAGATCTATCTAATACATGGACACAAACCAAAACAGACAACCAAAATGGGGAGACAAAAACAAAACAAAACAAAACAAAACAAAAAACCCTCAAATGAAAGAACAAAAGAATTCTGCAGAAGAACTAAATGAAATGGAGATAAGAAATTTATCTAACATGGAGTTCTGAATAATGATGGCAAAGATGCTCAAGAAGAAAAAATATATAGTAACTATGCAGAATGACACAGTGATCATAAAGAACACAGTGGAAGGAATACACAGTAAATTAGGGGAAGCTGAGGATCAGTTCAGTGAATTAGAATACAGGGTAGGAAAAAATCACTCAGAAAACCAAAAAGAAAAAAATTAAAAAAAGGAGGACAGCTTAAGAGAGCTGTGGGATAACATGAAACATAACAATATTTGAATCATTGGAGTATCAGAAAGGGAAGAAAGTGAGCAAGGAATAGAGAACATGTTCAAAGAAATAGCAGAAAACTTCCCTAACCTGGTGAAGGAAAAAGCCACACAAGTTTAGGAGGCACAGAGAGTCCCAAGCTAGGAGAACCCAAACAGGGCCCTGGCCAGATACATCATAATTAAAATGCAAAAACTTAAAGACAAAGAGAAAATCTTAAGGGCAGCAGGAGAAAAGCAATTTGCTACCTAAAAAGGAGCTCTAATAAGACTGTCAGCTGATTTTTCATGAGAAACTCTACAGGGCAGAAGGGAATAGCATGAAGTATTTAGGTAATGAAAAACAAGGATCTAAAACCAAGATTACTATATCCAGCAAGGTTTTCATTCAAAAATAGATGGTAAAATAAAGAGCTTTCCAGACAAAAAAAAACTAAAGGAGTTTATCACCACCAAACCAGAACTGAGAGAAATGCTAAAGAGACTTCTGTAATGAGAAGAAATAGAGATGGAAATAATAGTCATAAAGAATTAAAATGGCAATAAATAAGTACCTATCAATAATAAAATTAAATATAAGTGGATTAAATGCTCCAATCCAAAGACATAGGGTAGCTGAATGGATACAAAACTTGACCCAAATATATACTGTCTACAATAGACCCACCTCAGAACAATTGACTCACACAGGATGAGAGTGAAGGGATGAGAAAAAAAATTTTCCATGTCAATGGAAATGACAAAAAGAAAAAAAAGCTAGGGTAGTAGTAATAATATCTGAAAAAATAGACTTAAAAATGAAGGCCATCACAAAAGACAAAGGTGACTACATAATACTAAAGGGATCCATCAAACAAGAGGATATAACTCTTGTAAACATATATGCACCCAATATAGTGGCACCTAAATAAATAAATAAATAACTTCTGGAGAATGTCAAGAGAGAGATCAATAGCAATAAGAGTCACAGTAAGGGACTTTGACACTGTGCTGACATCACTGGATAGATCTTCCAGACAAAAAATTAACAAGGAAACAGTGGATCTAAATGACACACTAGATCAGATGGATTTAATTGACCTTTATAGAACACTAGAGGCCCGGTGCACAAAATTTATGTATTGGGGTGGGTCCCCCAGCCTGGCCTGCAATGATTCAAGCATTCCCCCCACTCTTGGTCACTCTGTGCCCTCTACCTATAGGCCTTCCACAGCTGAGATAGAACGCTTGCCTCATTGCCACGGTGATGAAACAAGCATTCCACCAAGCCGCTTATGCTACCCAATCTCAGTGGCCATCCCCCTGGGACTGGAGGACTCTGGCAGGGCTGAGAGGACTGGGCACCACCATGTTTGTGATGGAGTGATGGTTAATTTGCATATTACCCTTTTATTAGATAGGATATCACCTGAAAGCTACAGAATAGACATTCTTCTCAAGTGCACATGAGACATTTTCAAAGATAGACAAGATATTAGGACTCAAAATAATTCTCTACAAATTCAAGAAGATTGAAATCATATCAAACACTTTCTAAGATCATGATGGAATTAAATTAGAAATAAATTACACTAAAATCATTCAACACATAGAGGCTAAATAGCATGTTATAAAATTATGAATGGCTTACCAATAAAATCAAGAAAGAAACAAAAACTTCCTGGAAACAAATGAAAATGAATACACAATAACCCAAACTCTGGGACACAGCAAAAGACGTCCTGAGAGTAAAGTTCATAGCCTTGTAGGCCTACCTCAAAAAAAAACAAAAACAGGAAAAACTAATAATGAACCATTTAACTTAAAGGATTAGAAAGAGAACAACAGAAAATCCCAAAGTAAATAGAAGAAAGAATAAAGATTAGAACATAAATAAATGACATAGGGACTTAAAAAACAATACAAAAGATCAGTGAAACGAAGAGTTGCTTCTTTGAAAAGATAACAATATTGATGAACATTTAGCCAGACACATCAAGAAACAGAGGACCCAAATAAATAAAGTCAGATACAAAATCAGTTAAGTAACAGAAATACAAAAGATTATAAGAAAATACTATGAGCAACTATTGGGCAACAAGCTGGACAATGTGGGTGAAATGGACAAATTCCTAGAAAAATACAATCTTCCAAAAGTGAATCAGGAACAAGAAGAAAATCTGAATAGGCCAATAACAATTGAGGATTGAAGCAGTAATAAAAAAACTCCAATAAAACAAAAGCTCTCATCTGGATGGCTTCACAGGGGAATTTTACCAAACATTCAAAAAAGAACTAACATCTATATTTCTCAAACTATTCCAAAAAAAATCCAGGAGGAGTGAATACTTCCAAGCTCTTTTTTTGAGGCCAGCATTATCCAAAACCAGGTAAGACACTACAAAGAAAAGAGTATTACAGGCCAATATTCCTGATTAATAAAGATGCTAAAATCCTCAACAAAATATTAGCAAATCAGATCCAACAATATATTAAAAAGATCATATACCATGACCAAGTTGAATTATTCCAGGGATGCAAGGCTGGTACAATATTTGCAAATCAATAAATGTGATATATTACATAAACAAATTGAAAGACAAAAATCACATGATCATACCAATAGACAAAAAAAAAGTATTCAACAAAAATCCAACACCTATTTTGGATAAAACTCTCAGCAAAGTGGGAATAGAGAGATCATAGCTCAACATAATGAAGGCAATACATCACAAACCTACAGCCATCTTTATACTCAATGGGCAAAAAATAAAACTATTTCCCCTAAGAACAGGAACAAGACAGGATATTAGCTTTCACCACTCTTATTCATCAAAGTACTGGAAGTTCTAGCCACAGTAATTATATAACAAGAAAACAAAAGTTATTCAAATTGTAAAGGAGGAAGTAAAACTCATTCTTTTCAGATGATACAATATTGTACATAGAAAACCCTAAAGACTCAACCAAAACACTACTAGATTTTATAAATGAACTCAGCAATCTAGCAGGATACAAAATTAACACCCAGAAATTGATGGCATTTTTACATACCAATGAGGAATTCTCAGGAAGAGAAACTAAACAATCTCATTTACCATTTCAACAAAAAAAGTTGAGATACTTAGGAATAAACTTAACCAATAAGGTAAAAGACTTGTACTCAGAAACTACAGGATGTTGAGAGACAAAGGAAGATGTAAACAAATGGGAGAATATACTGTGCCCATGGATTGGTAGAATTAACATCATTAAAATGTCCATATTACCCAAGGACATCTACAGATTCAATGCACTCCCCACTAAAATGCTAACAGCATATTTCACAGTTCCAGAGCAAATACTCCAAACATTTATATGGATCCAAAACAAATCCCAAATAGTTGCAGCAATCTTGAGAAAGAAGAACAAAGTTGGAGGGATCAAAATACCAGATATCAAGTTATACTACAAAGCCACTGTAATCAAAACAGCCTGGTACTGGCACAAGAACAGACATGTAGTTCAATGGTACAGAACAGAGACCCCAGAAATCAACCCAAGCCATTATGCTCAATTAATATTTGACAAAAGGAGGCAAGAGCATACATTGGAGCAGAGACAGTGTCTTCAATAAATGGTGTTGGGAAAATTGGACAGATACATGCAAAATAAAAAAGAAAGAAAGAAACTAGACCACCAAGTTACACCACACACAAGAAGAAACTCAAAATGGATAGAAGATTAAATGCAAGATGTGAAACCATAAAAATCCTAAAGGAAACCACAGGTATCAAAATCTTTGACATTTCTCATTAACGATATGTTTATGGATACATCTCTAAGGCAAAGGAAACTAAGGAGAGCATGAACAAATGGAAGTATATCAAAATAAAAAGCTTCTGCACAGCAAAAGATACCACCATAAAAAAATGGAACCTACTGTATGAGTGAACATTTAGCAATGATACATCTGATAAAGGGTTAATACCTAAACTATGTAAGGAATTCATATAACTTAACAAAAGAAGTTAAACAATCCAATTAAAAAATGGGCAAAGGACCTAAATAGACACTTCTTCAAAGGGGATATACTGATGACTAAGAGACATATGAAAATATGCTCAAAGTCACTAATCATCAGAGAGATGCAAATTACAATCACACCTGTCAAAATGGCTACCATCCTCAAATCAACAAATGCCAAATGTTGGCGAGGATGTGGAGAAAAGGGAACCCTTGTACACTACAGGTGGGAGTGCAGACTAGTGCAACCATTAAGGAAAACAGTATGGAGTTTCCTCAAAATATTAAATATGGAACTGCCATTTGACCTAATGATCCCATTTCTAGAAATATATCCTAATAGACCTGAAACACCAATCTGAAAATATGTATGCACCCCTATGTTCATAGCAGCACAATTTACAATAGCTAAGATCTGGTAATAGCCCAAGTGCCCATCAGTAGATGAGTGGATTTAAAAAGCTGTGGTACATTTATACCATGGAATGCTATGCAGTAGTGAAAGAGAAGGATCTTTTCCCATTTGAGACAGCATGGGGAGATCTGAAGAGTATTATGCTAAGTGAAACAAGCCAGTCAGAGAAAGACAAGTATCACATGATCTCACTCATATGTGAACTCTAATGAACAAAATAAAGTGATGAACAAAATGGACCCATAGACATAGAAGCATGGAACAAATCATTGAATGTCAGAGGGAAGGCAGGAGTGGGTGGGTGGGAAGAAGTCAACCAAAGACCTTGTATGCTTATATGCATAACCCATGGCCACAGATAATAGGGTGGTGAATGCCTGGAGTCAGGAGCAGGGGCAGGCTAGAAAGGGTCAATTGTTGAATGAAGAGGACATATATAATACTTTCAACAATAAAGATTTTAAAATAATAATAAACAGTTAACTATATGGATAAAGAGAAAGAAAAATAAATAAAAGGATAAATAGATAATATTTTTATCAATTATAACAATAATTCTCTTTCAATCTAGGTAAAATCAAGTGAACAAAAATAAGTAAAACTATTGATGAACTAGATAATATAATTAATAGGTAACTTTTAATATATATAGAATGCTGTACTCTAAAAGATAGAGAAGGAAAAATCCTTTCCAATAGACTCTACAATCCTATCTAATAAAAGTAATATGCAAATTAACCATCACTCTGAGACAAAGGTGGCGGCAGCTGGGATAAGAGGCTTGCATCGTCACCATGGTGATGATGCAGGCGTTCTGCCACAGCAGGCTGGAAGAGGGCCTCTGGGCCTGCTTGGTTGCTGCTGCTGCTGGGGTGGAGGATCAGAGACCCAGCCTGCAGGGGGCCCGGCACCCAGCAGCTCTAAGCCCCAGAGCCATGGAGGCACTGGGGCCACTGGGGCTACAGCAAAGACACAAATCTGCAGGAAACCTGTGGAAAGGGAGATAAACTATCATAACTTTATCTCCCTTTCCACAAGATGAGAAAACTGACCCTGATTTATTTAATGATATGGCCCACACCTTTCTATAAGCATAGCATATGTTATGACCACTCCTAGGATGGTCTGGTCAGAATACTGTCTCCAGGGAATAACACTACTGTGGCAAATCATCTAAGATAGGAAACAAGGTTTTGTTGGGTTTATTCTGAAGGTCAGAGAACATGCCACCCCAACGTATGCTGTGTTGTTATATTGATGATATTGAGCTGCAGATGCTTGAAAAACAGCAAATGCAAGCAGAGGCTTTCACTAATGTCTCCTGACCTCCCTAAAATTGGACCCCCACAAAAGGTTCCTTCGATGGGAAAAGTGTCATCAACCAGCGAAGACAGGAGACTAGAAGTTGACATCACACACAAACTTTGTTACAAACTATCTCCCCCACCCCCATTCATCTTTCCTAAAACTCATGTACTCTCCTCTAAGAGGCCTAGATATCTCGTCCCCTTTCCCTAGGAAGAAGGTATTTAAATCTGGATTCTAGCCACCTTGGGGAGTTATTCATTTTTCCTGGGATCTCCCACATATACACGAGGTACACATGTTAATGAACTTTTGTTTTTCTCTTGGTAATCTGTCTTTCATTACAAGGGCCTCTGGTAAGAACTCAGAAGGGTAGAGGAAAACTATTTTTCCTTCTCCATAATTTTATCTCAGGATATCAAGTCCCAGACCGAACAGTGAGTTTGGCTTAAGTGCCAAGCAGTCCTGGCTGAGGGGAGGGAAGCTTCTAGAAGGAAATCAATGACATTGGCATCAAAGTAGGACAGAGGCCACACGCATGGTTGCTGGTGAGAGTTTAAAGTGCTTCAACATTTTTGGAGGAGGATTTGGCAAAATCGATAGAAATGTTCAAGGTACATCCAAGAGTCTTCTTCTAGGAATCTCATCTGCTGAGATAAAGCACTAGTGCATAAGCCCTGGTCAGAACCCAGGATGCTACTGCGGGCTTCTCTTCCACAATAGGAAAACCTGCTAACAACCTGTGTTTTTAGGACAAGGTGACATCTATACTAATAAAAAGGTAATATGCTAATTAGACTGAACATCTTCCAGACGATCTTCCGGACATCCTTCCAGACAAAGCCATGGTGGCAGGGCTGAGCCTGAGGCAGTTACAGGGCGATCAGGCAGGCAGAGAGCAGTTAAGAGGATCAGGCCAGCAGTGGGGAGCAGTTAAGAGCCAGCAGCCCTGAGGGTTTCCAGATAGGGGAGGGTGCAGGCCAGGCTGGAGGACCCCCCCCCCAACTCCTGTGCATGAATTTCGTGCACCGGGCCTCTAATCTACACTAATATTGATACAGTTTAAAAACTACTTTCTGATTATAATAAAATAAATCTACAACTTTATAAAATCTTGTTTGCAATCATAAAAACTGTGTTTTCTCCCTGTAAATGAAAAAAAAGCTCTCACAATATTTGAGAGTTAAAGAAATAATAAAATATTGATGAATGTCTTCAAAACATATAATTAAAGCATTATATATCAGAACCATTGAGATGTAGCTAAAGTAGTGTGCAGAGGAAAATTCATGGATATATAATATCAGTAATAAAGCAGAATGAAATTAAATGAATTAATAATTTGACATTACATTAGAAATATAAATTAACACAACTTTAAAATAATGATTTAATAAAGATAGAAAGAGAAGTTAAGTTAAATAAAGAAAACATGTTAGAACTAATAAATAAACTCCAAAATATATCTGAAGCCAATCTAATTAAGAATTTTAAAAAAGGGAAATCACTAACAAAAGGTAAGAAGTGTTAAGAAAGAAATAACCACAGAATCTGAGAAGAATGAGAGTTTACTTTCCTCAGACCTATACAATTAAATTTGCAAGTTTGAATGTACAATGTAATATTTTAGGAAAATATAATTTACTGAATTATTACCAGAAAAGTTAGAAAATATGAACATATATCTTTATATAAAGTAAATGAAAAACATGATCAAAATGCTATCCCCTCAAACAGCAATAAATTTCAGATTGTTTCATAGAATGTTCTTCAAAACTTTGAAAGGGCAGATATTTACATACTTAATAACAAAAAACAAAACACAAAAACAAAAAACTTCCAAATTCTATTTATAAAGTGAGTTTAACACACTAATATCAATGCAAAACTTAACAAAAATGATTTCAGCAAAGATGACAACATAGGGCCTCTTAAAATTTTCTCCTCCATAAAATCAAGAAAATGATAAAAAATTGTCAAATTGAATTTTTTTTTTCAGAACTCTGTAAATCAACCAAATGCTTGCAACAATCTTGAGAATGTCTATTCAAGAAAAACTTTTAAATTTTAGCAACACCAGCAAGCAATGTGCCTCTTTAACTTGTCCTATTCTGATTGGACTCTTTCCAGATTGAAGGCAGCCTTGGAAACTAGCAGCGTAGCAGCAATTAGAAAAAGTGGAATGAGATTAGAGCTGCTTCAACCTCCTAGTTTGCAGGTAACTGCCATTATTCCCCCTGTCTAATGATTTTCTAGGACAGCTTACTTGCAAGGCTGTCTGTATTTGACGTGTCTCAAAGCTCAGTCAGTGCAAACAAGCTTTTCTCTGTGAGACATTTGTTAAAACATTACTGGGAAGAGTTTGACTTTGTGGCTGCATAGGAGGTAAATAACAACTGGGGTAAACAATGAATTATAAACCAAATACTCTATAAGGAAAAGCTGGGGAATGAGGTGTTCATGGGACTTTTGTAAAGCTCTGACATATGCCTGGGAATCTTTAAGGTCATGCACATGTGTTAGTCTATACCAAAGGCTGTGCACATATTCAGATGTGTCAGTATGCTCAGAAAAGTCTTCAGAAGGACCTAAACTCTCATGTCTAGCTGATCTTTCATCTTCTCAAGTAGGAAGTGAAAGCTAAGGCAGAGTTGGCACATGCCTGGCTGAATGTCGAAGGTATGCCCCAACATGCAAACAGAGCCACTCAGCAAAAGCCTAGGACACTTATTGGATTAAAGTGTTTCAGGAAACCCATCCAGTTATTAGCTGACCATTAAGATAACCGGACAGAGACTTTTTAAGCATTTACATATGACAAAGAATATCTTCTTTACAGAGTTAACTTAGAAAAGCAGCAACAAGAACAAACCCTGGGGAAAGAGTGGTACACTATATTATTTAAAGTGTTAAGTTTTAACAAAAATATATGACACATAAAGAAACAAGAAATAAAAAGAAATCAATAGACATATCCCTGAAGAAACCCAGATGTTGGATTAACTAGACTAAGAGTTTGAGTCAGCTTTTAAAAATATGTTTAAAATACTAAAAGAAACCATGTCAAAAGAGCTAAAGGAAAGTAGGAGAATGCATTTCACCACATAGAAAAATATCAATGAAAAAATAATAATTATAAAAAGAAGTAAATAGAAATTCTTTAGTTGAAAAGTATAACAAAGTTGAAAATTTTACTAGAAGAGCTCAACAGTAAATTTAAGCAGGCAGAAAAAAAAATCAACAAATGTGAAGATAAATCAATTGAAATTATTTAATGTGAAGAACAAAAGGAAAAACAAATGAAGAAAAGTAAATAGAGACTTAGAACCTTGGAACACTATCAACAGAATCTAGATATGAAAAGTGCAGTCTCAGAAGGAGCAGACAGAGACAAAGGGTTAGAAAAAATGTTGAAGAAGTAATTGTTAAACACTCCCCAAATACAAGGAAAGATATTAATATACATATTTGGGAAGTTCAATGAATGCCAAGATAAAGTAAAAGATATCCATACCTGAACACATCATAAAAACTTGAAAGCCAAGAAAAAGAGAAAATTGAAAACAGCAAGAGAGAAGTGACTCATCATGTGCAAGGAATCCTCCATAAAATTAACAAATTATTTCTCATCAAAAAGCATGAAGGTCAAAGGGTAGTAGAATGACATTCAAAGGCTGAAAGAAAATTCTGTTAAGCAAGAATTCTATATATGACAAAATTATCTTTAAAATAATGAGAAATTAAAAAATTCTTAGATAAAGAGAGAGAGAGAAAGAGAGAGAGAGAGAGAAACAAATCTGACATAAGAAATACTAAAGGTAGTGCTCAAAGGAAATTAACAAAATGAAAGGACATTAGGTAATATTTCCAATCCACATAAAGAAATAGAGAACCACTAAAGGCAACTAAACAGGTAAATAAAGGAGAGTATAACTGCATTTTTGTAATTCATTTTTTCTTCTATATAATTAAAATACAAATAAACTAAGTTGATGGATACTCAACGTATAAAGATGTAGTTTTATGACAATAACAACACAAAGAAGATAAATTGGAGGACTCACTCTTATTTAAAAAGTTCTTACAGTGCTACAGGAATCAAGACTATGGTTTTGGAAAAAGGATAGACATAAAGACCAATAAAATAAAATTGAAAGTTCAAAAAATAAACTGATACTATTATAATCAATCTATTTTTAACAAAGATGCCCCTGCCCCAATTCAACAAATTATACTGAAACAACTGGATATTTACATGCAAACAAAATAAATTGAATCCCTACATCATACCATATACAAAAAAACTCAAAATAAATCAAAGACCTAAATATAAGAAGTGAAACTATAAAACTCTTAGAAGAAAACATAGCAATAAATCTTTGTGACCTTGGATTAGGCAATGGATTCTCGGATATGACACCTAGAGCACAAGAAACTAAAGAAATAAAAGTTTAACTGTATCAACTTAAAGACATCTACGCTCAAAAGATACTATCATAAATGTGAAAGGACAGCTTATAGAATGAGGGAAAATATTTTCAAATTTTATATCTGATAAAACTTTAGTGTGCCCTAACTGATTTGGCTCAGTCGATAGAGTGTCAGCCTATGGACTGAAGAGTCCCAGGTTCGATTCCGGTCAAGGGCATGTACCTTGGTTGCAGGCACATCCCTGGTGTGGAATGTGCAGGAGGCAACTAATCGATGTTTCTCTCTCATCGATGTTTCTAAATCTCTATCCCTCTCCCGTTCTCTCTGTAAAAAAATCAATAAAATATATTAGAAAAAAAGTTTAGTGTCCAGACCATATTAAAAACTGAACATGAATATATAAAAGGACAAATAACCTAATTAAAATGAGAAAATGTTTGAATAGACATATCTTAAAAGAAATACAAATAATCAATAAATGCATGAAAAAGTGCTCAGCCCCAATAGGTATTGGGAGAATGAAAATGAAAACCACAAGTAGATATTACTTTACACACACTGGATGGATATAACAAAGACAAACAATTACAAGCATTAAGAATATGGAAAAATTGGAACTGTCATACATTGCTTGTGGGACTATAAAATGAAACAGCTACTTTGGAAAATAGTTTGGCAGTTTCTCAAAATGTTAAAAAAAAGTTACCATATAATCCAATAATTCCATTATTAGTGTATAATGAAGGGAAAAATTATGTCCACACAAAAACTTGTACATGAAAGTTATAGGAGAATTATTAGTAACTAGGGGCCTGGTACACAAAAATTTGTGCACTTTGGGAGGGTCCCTCAGCCTGGCTTATGCCCTCTCGCAGTTTGGGACCCCTTGGGGGTTGTCCAACTGCTGGTGTGCCTGGCCAGCCTGGGTGAGGGGCTGATGGCTGTTTGCAGGCTGGCCAAGCCCCCCAGTGGAGGAGACCCTCATGCCATGGTGGTGTGGCCAGCCTGGGTGAAAGGTTGAGGGCCGTTTTCAGGATGCCCACAGCTCCCACTGACCCAGCGTCCCAGTGAGGCTGGCTGGAATCAGGTTTCTGAGATTTATTTATCTTCCATAACTGAAACTTTGTTAGCCTGAGCAGAGACCTAGGTAGGCAATGGAAGCCTCCTTTTTGCTTCAGTTCCGTGGCTTCTATAGTTGAAACATTGTTGCTTAAGCAGAGGCCCACTGGCCTAGTCAGGCAATTGCAATAGAAGCCTCCTGTTTACACTAGCTCCGTGGCTGTCGGCCTCCATCTTGGCTGGGTAAATTTGTGTACAGCCACTCTGATTGGCTGGAATGCATGGCTTGGCTGGTGGGTGTGGCTTATGTGTCTTGGGGTGATGGCCAATTTGCATATTACTCTTTTATTAGATTAGATAGCTCCAAACTGAAACCAATCCAAATGTCCATCTCTGGATAAATGCATAAAAAATGTGGTATATTATTCATCAATAAAATGAATGAAATAAATGCTACAACACAGCTGAACCTTAAAAACATTATGCTAAGTGAAAAAAAAGCCATACACAAAGGTTATATTGAATGATTATATTTATATGAAATATCCAAATAGGTAAATTCACTCAGGTAAAAAGTAGATTAGGGGTTGAGAAGTGACTACTAATAGCTCAGGAGTTTCTCTCTGATGTGCTGATATATTCTGGAATTAGTAGTTATGGTTACACAGTTTGCTATTTTATTAAAATCACTGAATTGTACAGTTTAAAAGGGTACATTAGAGCATTGAGTTGTATCTTAATAAAAAGACATGCTGAAACATCTTAAACAAAATATCAGAAAGCAGAATCCAGCAGTACACATTAGGAAACATTCATCCAGACCAATGGGATTTATTGTAGAAATCAATAATTTAGAATTCTACTTAGAAATCTATTAAAATAATTGACCATATTATTTGATTCAAGAATAAATTATATGCTCATCTCTATAGATGCTGAAAAGGCATTTGACAAAATTTAATGACAAGTCTCAATTTTAAAAACTCAATAAAAATAAATCAATACTTCTTTAACATAATTAACTGTATTTATCCAAGTCTAAAATTCAATATCATGGGGGAAACAAAGACATTATTATCACTAAAATCAGCAAGATGTCTGGAATGTCCACTCTATCCATTGTTATTTAACACTATATTATATAAAAGACACTCAAGTATAAAAATTGGAAAGAAGAAAAAAATACTATTATTCTTTGCAGATAATATAACTGTGGAACTGGAAAATACAAGATAATCAACTTAAAAATGAAAAAAACACACAATAATTTAGTAAGGTAGTGAAGTAAATGTTAACGTATGGGATATATACATAAACTAGAGGCTTGATGCATGAAAATTCATGCACTGGAGTGGGGTCCCTCAGCCCGGCCTGTCCCTTCTCACAGTCCAGGAGCCCTCAGGGGCAGGAGGTGACCTGTTGATCAGGGGAAGGCGACACCCTATCGCACCTCTACTGCTGCCATTGCAGGTAGTGCAAGCCTTGGCCAGCCTTGGTTACCTGAGCCTCTGGTGGCCCTGAGCAGCTGGGCAGCTGCCATCTGAGGCTTGCCTGTACCCCTGGCTGGCCCTGGGTGGCTGGGGGGCTGAGAGGACTGGGGGACTCCGGAGGCCTTGCCGCACACCTGTCATCCTGGCAAGGTTGAAGGGACTGGACACCACCATCTTGTGGCTGTGGGTGCCGCCATCTTTGAGGGCAGGGCAGTCAATTAGCATATTTCTTCCTTATTGACTGTGGGTTCCACCATCTTTGAGGGTAGGGTAGTCAATTAGCATATTCCCTCCTTACTGGCTATGGGCACCACCATCTTTGCGATGGCATGAGGATCAATTAGCATATTTCCTCTTTATTAGAAAGGATAATTATATACAACTAGAGGCCTGGTACACAAAATAAATGTGGGAGGAGGTGTCCCTCAGCCTGGTCTGCACCCTCTGTAATCTGGGATCCCACAGGGATTGGACCTAAACCAGCAGTCGGACACTCCTCTCACAATCCGGGACTGCTGGCTCCTAACTGATCTCCTGCCTGCCTGATTGGCCCTAACCACTTCTGCCTGCCAACCTGATCAACCCCTAACTGCTCCACTGACTGTTGATTGATACTTAACCGCTCTCCTGCCAGCCCGATTGCTCCCAATTGCCTTCCCCTGCTGGCCTGATGGCCACAACTGCCTTCCCCTGCTGCAACCTTCCTCCTCTGCTGGGATCCACCTCCTCCATGTGAAGCGGCCTCCTCCATGCTGTGCAGAGCCATGGGAGCCCTAGGCTTTACCACATGGAGTGGCCACTAGGCCCTGGTTCTGCTTTGAGTGTGGCCATCTTGTGGTGGCCATCTTGTGGCGACCATCTTGTGATGATACATGCATGAGGACCACCTAGGCTTTTATTTATATAGATGGATATAAATAAATGTGTGTGTGTGTGTGTGTGTGTGTGTGTATATATATATATTTTTAAAGTTCTGTTGCAAAAAAATGTTTCCAATAGCAAAATTATTACAAAATACCTAAAAATAAATTTATAAAAATGTAATACCTAAATGAAGAAAATGTTCTACCCCTTCAAACACCTAAAAAATTTACACTGCCTATCCAGACTTATTTAATTTACTAGGGGCCTGGTGCACAAAAATTTGTGCACTCGGCAAGGGGAGGAGGGGTTCCCTCATCCTGGCCTTTGCCCTCTCACAGTCTGGGACCCCTGGGGGGGATGTCCACCTGCTGGCATGCATGGCCAGTCTGGGTGAGGGGCTGAGGGCTATTTTCAGGCTGGCCACAGCCCCCTCAGGGTTCGTGCACTGAGGGGTGGGATGGCTGGTGAGTGCAGGCGTGGATGTTTCCAGCCGGGTGGCCTACCATCACACATACCTAGTGGGCCTCCACCACTGAGGGGACACATCTGGTGCAGAGCTGGGTGGCAGGCCAGGGGGTGGATGCTGGTGCATGGTCCCTTGAGGGGGCCATGCTGCTGAGCGGACACACGGGGATGGAGCCAGGCACACGCTCACACACGCCCCATGGAGGCCCCCAGGGTGGAGGCAGGTGGCTGGACCTGTGGCAGAGGCTCTGCTCGGGGGCAGAGGATGCTCGGGCATGACCCCGAGGGAGTACCCACCTCAAGCCCCCGCCACTGAGCCTCTGAGGTCGCGTGGGCCCAATTTCTCTATTCCCAGGCCTCGCAGGGCCAGGCTGGGCTGCCAGCTCCCGGCTTTGTGGCTGCTCACCACTGTCTGGAACCACCGTGGGCACGATTGCTCTATTGCCAGCCCCAGCCAAGGGCCGGGCCGGCTCTCACCCAAGGTCGCCAGAACCAACCACTGGCGCGATCGCTCTATTCCCAGGCCCAGGCTGCAGGGCCAGGGCCTGGGCAGCCGGCTCCCGGCCCTGCTGCCAACCGCCACTGCCCTGAATCAACTTCCAGGGCACACACAGGCAGAGGCCAGGCCTCCACCTGTGCGTGGGCCAGCGCGATCTCTCTATTCCCAGCCCCATCTCTCTATTGCCAGCCCCAGCCGCAGAAACGGGGGCCTGGGCAGCAGCCTAGCCCTGCAGCCACCCACCACTGTCCGGAACCGACCACCGGGGAGCACGCAAGGGCGGAGGCCAGGCCTCCGCCCTTGCGTGCGCCAGCCCAATCGCTCTATTGCCAGCCCCAGCCGCAGAACTGGGGGCCTGGGAGACCGCCCGGCCCTGCAGCCACTGCCACTGTCCGGAACTTACCACCAGAGCATGCAAGGGCGGAGGCCAGGCCTCCGCCCTTGCGTGCTCTGGCGCGATCGCTCTATTGCCAGCCCCGGCTGCAGAACCGGGGGCCTTGGGAGGCCGCCCGGCCCTGCAGCCGCCGCCACTGTCCAGAACTGACCGCCAGAGCACGCAAGGGCAGAGGCCAGGCCTCCGTCCTTGCATGCGCCGGCGTGATTGCTCCATTGCCAGCCCGGGCCTCCGCCATCTTGGCTGGGTTAATTTGCATACCATTGTTCTGAGTGGCTGTTGGGTGTCCCGAAGAAATGGTCAATTTTAATATTACACTTTTATTAGTTTAGATAACTGAAGGTTTGTAGCTTTTGACCACCTTCACCCAATCCCCCACATGCATTTCTGACAACAATCAGTCTTTACCCAGTCCCCTGTATGCACCTCTGACAACCATCAATGTGTGTGTTTTCTATATCTATGAGTTTGATATTTTTCAGATTCCACCTAAAAGTGAGGTCATACTGTATTTGTTGTTCTTTGTCTGGCTTATTTCACTATTTGAACCATTTTAAGTATACTTTTTAGTAGCCTTAGAGAAACTTTTTAATTTTATTTTTTAGCAAAGAGTTGGATATTTATTTATTGTGCACAAAAATTTGTGCACTCAAGAGAGGGGGAGTCCCTCAGCCTGGTCTGTGCCCTCTCGCAGTCTGGGACCCTTCAGGAGATTTCCACCTGCTGGCTTAGGCTTGCTCCCTGGGGGATCAGGCCTAAGCTGCCAGTCATACATCCCTCTGGCAGCCTGGGAGCCCTCAGAAGATGTCCACTTGACAGTGGGGAGCAGGCCTAAGCTGCAGTCGGACATCCTTAGCACTGCTGAGGAGGTGGGAGAGGCTCCCGCCAACCACTGCTGTGCTGGCAGCAGTCAGCCTGGCTTGTGACTGAGCAGAGCTCCCCCTGTGGGAGCACACTGACCACCAGGGGCAGCTCCTGCATTGAACGTCTGCCCCCTGGTGGTCAGTGTGTGTCATAGTGATAAGTCATTCCCAGTCATTCTGCTGTTAGGGTCAGTTTGAATATTACCTTCTTATTATATAGGATTGGTAAAATAAGGAATTCAAATGTTTAATGTTTTAACTTTTTTTTTTTAATTCATAATTTCATTTACATCAATAATTTTTTAAAATTTTTTGTATCAACAATTATTTTAAGGGATAAATGGTGAGAGAAAATAAAATAAAAAAGAGAAAACTTTGTTGTTGTTGTTAATCCTAACCCAAGGATATTTTGCCAATTTATTTTTTTTTTGAGAGAGTGGAATGCAGAGGGAGAGACAGAGAGAGAAACATGGATGTGAGAGAGATATATCAGGGCCAGAGAACAAGCCTGCAACCGAGGTACAGGCCCTTGACTGGAATCAAGCCCAGCACCCATCAGTTCACAGGCCTATACTCTATCCACTGAGCAAAAATGTCTATAGAAAAAAGAGAAAACTTAAACACTAAAAAGAATATAAGAATACATGGTTAGGCCTGCCATGTTCCTGTGTAGAAAGATTCAACATTCAACATAAATTATCCCCAAGAAATTTATAAATATAATGTGATTCTAATGAGAACACTAACAAGATATTACTTTAAATTAAAATCACAGAAGCTGATTCTAAAATTCATATGGAAAAATATACAAACAACAACATAAAAATATTCTGAAATGGAAGAGTAATGGAATTATATTTTGAATCTGGACCACTCCCCCGACATCTTCCCAAGTTGTAACTAATTGCTCATAAATTTCTTGTTGTTTCTCTTCGATATCGGCCTTCCATCATATTACCTATCTTTCTGTCAGTCAAATCTGAACCCTAACTGTGGACAGGAGGTTTTTCTAGGAGAGCTCTGAAAAGATGCATACCAGGAAGCATATTTGGACATCTGTTCCAGAGTCCCTGAACATTCTATGACAGGGAGGCTTTATCTGCCCAGAGCAAAGAGAAACTCTCATAGAGTGTTGCTTACTCCTGTAGTCAAGCCTACTCAAAGCTTAATTCTGACTTCTTAAAGCTATTAATAAATCCTGAGAATCAAGGTGCGATGAGGGAAATGCAAGGAAAATTTTATTGCTATCATGAACCAGGAACCTTTAAACATTTCCTAATCTTCTACTTTGGAAATTACTCTACCATCATTTGTCATCCGATATTACCTACTTCCTGAACAAAAAGGATACTCAAAACCAGATGCAGAAATCTTGAGTAGCATATTTTCCAGCATATTAGACGACTTTTTAACCCAGGAAAATCTTCTCAGAAGTCGGGGGTTGTCAATGGAGCCAGATGGAGAGCGCAAGTGTCTCCGGTCGGCTCCTTCCTGTGCCTCATACGGTCTCCATCCAGACTTTTTAACCCAGGAAAATCTTCTCAAAAGTTGTAGGTTGTCTTATACGCTCAGTCATCTAATATGCTAGAAAATACAGTATTTTAAAGGACATACACCCATGTTTGTGATGGTTTTCTATTCATAAGGTAGATTTCAGACATTTTCACAAGTATTTATTTGAAAAATGTAGTCAATTCTCTATCTTAATGGATATAATTGCACAGCATCATTCATACTGAATTGTTATGTGTTAGTGTCAAAAAAGAACATTCTCATTTCAATGAGCAAAGAGATTTGTATGTGTATGCAAGGTGATAGATAGTCTAAAGGAAGGTTCATGTAAATTTACTTACATGTATATTTTTCTCTGTAGATATAATTAAGCTGTTAAAAAGAAATATTTTCCTCAATGTATCTATTAGCAAAATGTTAATGTACCTCCCAAGATATTTTGCTCGTTACTTCAAACACAATTTAGGTTAAAGGAGGAAACAGCAACAGATTAATATTGAAAATGTAAGAATTAGTTAAGGTAGAGGTATCTAAGATTATGCAAATATGTGATATAAATATATTTATGGCTACTAGGATCTATTTTTCTAACTTCTGTAGCCTACAACTTTTTCTATCTAGTTTCTATTTTGCTCTTTTTTTTTTATCTATTCTACTTCCCCTTTCCACTTAGAACTGAAATTTTCTGGATAAGGTTAAGAGTGAAGCAGCTATCACGTGGAGCTTCCCTCCGTACAATGTTTTACTAGACCTTGAAAGTGTGAAGATGATTGCACTACCTGACATTTACTGCCTGTCTGTGATCACATACTGACAATTTTACAGTTGTTTAAGTGATCAATCTACTAATTCAATTTACTTATTAAGGTGACTGAAAAAAAAAACTGGACTACACTCAATATCTTTTTCATGATTGCCCATAACATAATCGAACAAGTTGTTATGTATAATAAAGTAATAAAAGATTGTCTAAACACTGTCAGTAATGTTCTGTGAAAGCATGTCTCCATTGTAAACAAACTCTATTGTCATTTGTTATGTAAATATATAAGAACACAATAAATGTTTCCATTTAACTAATTACCATCACATATTTGAGACTGTTTAAGGGTTAAATACTATCAGTTTACATACTATTAAACAATAAATTAAACTGTTAATTACTTCATATATTTGGCTATACTAGATAAAATAGTCTTTATTTTTGTCAAACTAAAGGAACAATTATCTCTTACTATTTGTATTAGTTTTCCATTTTACCAGTAAGATTGATTATCGTTGTGTATTTATTGTTGTATTTGGAATTCCTTTTCTTTATTAGGTGCATGCCCATGCCCTTTGCTCATTAAATTAACTACATTTTTACTTGTTAATTTGTAATGGTTTTGCATACAATAGACATTAATGTTTTTTCTTCCTCCCCTAAATTTGTTATGTATTTTTTAAACTTTATGATGCTTTTTGCCGTGCAAACATTCTTTAGTTTTTGCTTAATTGAACTCATAAATATTTTTCTTTATGGTTTCTGGGATGTGTCATACTTTAAAAATCTTTCCCCACTTCAAGACTGTAAACAA
This sequence comes from Murina feae, assembly GCA_004026665.1. Classification (NCBI taxonomy): domain Eukaryota; kingdom Metazoa; phylum Chordata; class Mammalia; order Chiroptera; family Vespertilionidae; genus Murina; species Murina feae. The sequence continues at coordinate 34,198 of PVJC01009311.1, forward strand.
ATTCACTCACCTTTTCACTCGCATTTTTAAAAGTGTAAATATTTTATCTACCTAGAATTGTATTTCATATAAAATGAAAAGTTAGATATTCTTTCCTAAGTGACTAATTTTCCCAATAACTTTTATTAAATGAGCTGTTTTTCTGGTACTGATTTGAAACTGCCACGTTTTTTATGTACTAATGTTCACATATATTTGTATTTATTTCTGGACATTTGCCAATATTCAACTTGTAACTCCTTCAACTTTATAAAATAGTGCCAGTCTACCATATATTAGCAATTTTCCTTGTTATTTTCACATATTTATTATCTACAAATAAACAATATCATTTTGTAAACATTTTTGTAAACATTTGAAAAAGCTATTGATGTTTTTCATTGGGGTCCTGTTGGATTTATAGAGTAATTCTTTTTTTAAATATAGATTTTTATTGATTTCAGAGAGGAAGGGAAAGGAAGAGAGAGATAGAAACATCAATGATGAGAGAGAATTATTGATTGGCTGCCTTCTGCAAGCCTGCTACTTGGGATTGAGCCCACACCTGGGGCATGTGCCCTTGACCATAATTGAACCCAGGACCCTTCAGTCTGTAGGCCAACACTCTATCCACTGAGCCAAACCAGCTAGGGCTAGAGTAATTTTTATAAAATTGACATTTTCCCAATCTTGCTATCTAAGAAAAAAGCATATCTTCTCATTTATACTAATAAAAGCATAATATGCTAATTAGTCTGGACATCCTTCCAGACAAAGCCACAGTGGTGGGGGCTGAGGCAGAGGCAGTTAGGGGCAATCAGGCTGGCAGGAGCAGGCAGTTAGGAGGCAATCAGGCCAACAAGCAGAGTGGTTAGGGGTGATCAGGCAGGCAGGTGAGCAGTTAGGAGCCAGTGGTCCTGTATTGTGAGAAGGTGCAGGCCGGGCTGAGGGGCCCTCCCGTACATGAATTTTGTGTACTGGGCCTCTAATATATATATATATATATATATATATATATATATATATATATATATATATTCCTAATATGCAAATAGACCAAACAGCAAAACAAACAGCTGAACAATTGTTCGCTATGACATGCACTGACCACCAGAGGGCACACACGGAATATGTTGGCAGCAGGTGGCAGAGAGCAGAACATGGTGGCGTCAGCCATGGTGGGATGGTAGAGCAGGTGAGCGGGGGCACCAGAGCAAGGCAGGGCACCGGTCACTGTCATCATGGTAAGCCTCTGGTAGTTACTGAAAATTCTTTTCTCCCACACACTACAGTCCCGCCCGGTGCTCGTACCTGCTGCTGATGCTGGCCTTGCTCGCACCTACTGCCAGTGCCAGAGCAACCGCTCACACCTACTGTGGTGCCTGGCACCAGCCCCAATTGCTCATTGTCATCAGCAGGTGTGAGCAATGGCTCCTGGCCCTGATCACCCCTCAGGGCTTCTCTACCTCCACCTGCTTCTAAAAGGCAATCAGGGCAGCAGGGCAGCAGCTGCCCCTTGCACCCGCTGACAGCAGGGAGCGATTGGGGGCAGCCCCAGCAGCGCCGCTGTCAGCGAGTGCAAGTGGGACTGGCACCATCAGTGAGTGGGAGCAGTGGCGGCAGGAGTGGGGATGCTGGCAGACAGGGAACTGGGGGTTGCAGCAAGAGTTGCCAGGTTGGGGGGCAGAGGATGGACCAAGACACACTCCAATGCCCATCACCACCTTGTGTCCCACAGTTCCTTTCAAGGTGCACAAATTCATGCACTGGGCTCCTGGTTAAGAATATAAACTTTAAAAAGACTACCAACATGGTAAATAATGAAACAATATAAATAACAAGAAAATATATCAAGTATCACTCTTACTATTTAAAACTCTTATAACTATTCAAACCAATATGCTAAACCTGGAATAAAAGAAAAAGGTTATAACTTCTGAAAAAAAAAGGAAGAACCAAAAAAAAAAAAAAAACCACTAATTCTTTAGCTGATATGATGTAGACCTAGAAAAAATAGAAAATTTAATTTTACTATTAAATTCTCAGAATTGTGAGTTTAGAAACAACGGGGTAGAAAATAAATATACAAAATGCAATAGTTTTTATTTATGGAAAGAATAATTCAATAGAGAAATGATGGGGATAAAATAATCCATTTACAATAATAACAAAAAATATAAAAGGCAAAATAATAGCACTACAAAAAATCTGTAGAATTTTTAGAGACTCAGTAGACGCCCTGGGTTCAAATTGTGACACTGTCAATTACTATGGTTGTGATGTGACCATATTACTTAAATCTATGGCCCTATTTTTCTTAGCTATAAGATCAGATTAATCATAGTGTCTGTGTCATAGTGTTATTGTGAAGATTATATAAATTAATATACATAAAGATTTTCAAAAATACCTGGCACATAGTGAGTACTCAATACATGTAGGCTTGTGCAAAGTTACAAATCTTACTGAAGGAACATTAAAAGAAACAAGGAGAATTGAGAGGGCCTTGTCATTTGATATGTTGGATATTTTCTGCTTATCCTTCTAGATCCAATACCCACTCTTCATCCTGTTGGGTACCACAGGAGGCTGAGCTAAATAGACATCAATGGGCTTCCATTCACTCTGGTTTTCAGTAGAATTTGGCCACTGGAGGATTCTAGAAGGAGATTAAAGGAAGAAAAGAGAGAAGGGTAAGTTAGAGTAATGATTCCTTTTGTTCCTACTCTGCAGAGACACTTGGGGGAGGGAGGTGCCTGTGTCACTTTACCAAAGGTCACAGTTCTTGTCAGGAAGTAATTTCCACATAGCTCCTTCTGTCTCAGGGTTCCTGTAACTTCCATATTCAACCCTGTGGTGCTAATAGAGTCCACTGTTACTATTCCTAGGTTTCAGTGAGAATTTTTCTTATTTCCTTACATCCTGTCCACACCTTGTAAAATAGTCCAGTAATTAAACTCATAAGAAGTACATATATTAATTTAAGTGTACCATCTGTTTTCTACTGAGATCTGATTGATCTTGGCATTAAAATGTACCATATTTTCTGGTGTATAAGACGACTGGGCGTATAAGACAACCCCCAACTTTTGAGAAGATTTTCCTGGCTTAAAAAGTCCGGATGAAGACCGTATGTGGCAAAAAAAGGAGCCGACCGGAGACATTTGTGGTCTCCATCGGCTCCATTGATGACCACTGGCTTTTGAGAAGATTTTCCTGGGTTAAAAAGTCATCTTATACACCGGAAAATATGGTATTATAAAGCCACCCTAATTGCTTCAAAATGAATTATTCCTAGATTTTTACTTAAAATGTATTAAAGTTTATAGTTTTTAAACCCAGCATATATTCTTTTTATAATCATAACAATTAAATAGAAAAAGAATTATTAATAAAAATGTGAAATGTCAGCTAATATTTCTTAAAACATCAAAAAGATAATAAAGAAAAAGTCCAACTTTAGGATTGTGAGTGAATAATCAGAATGGTCTTCAGTATGACATTAACTTGCAAGAGAGCTATTTGGCAATGATTTACAGAAATCAAAATAATCATACTTTTAACTCAGTAAAACTCATTTTGAAACTCTATTCCAAAAAAATAATTTAGATTAAAAATGCACATATACATCATTGTACCTCAGCTATACATTTTATTTAAAAGCTAGAAATAGTCAAAGTGCTAACTATGGTAGATGTAATAGAAGATTATTATTATGTTAATGGCATAATGCATTATATTGCCACAAGGACTAATGTATTTAAGAACTGACTAGAAATAGGTAAAGGACTATATACATTGATGCTAGGTAGAAAAGAAAATAGAACTTATAGTGACATGTACATGCAAAAAATAAAAATATAAATAGTATAGTGCAAATAATCAAAAGGTCCATTGGTACATACAGAGGAAAATTATAGACCAATATTCTACACGAAAACTGATGCAAAAAGAAATCTTTTAAAAAATGCTAGCAAATTTAATCCAACAGCATACTAAAAGGGTGATCCACCATGACCAAGCAGGATTTATTCCAAGAATGCAAGGGTGGCTCAACATAACAAAATCAGTCATTGTAAAACACCACATTAATAGAACAAGTGGAGATAAAGATCACTTCAATGTTTTGTTGAGTTGTGTACTTGAAACCCATATAGTTTTGTGAAACAATTTTACCCTAATAAATTCAATTAAAATAAAGATATATGGAAAGGGTGTATGAGAGAACTCCAAGGTGATAACATTTTATATCTTAATTTGGGTGAAAGCATACAAATGTTTAATATCTCATCTTCATTCACTCCACACATATTTTATTGATATTTTTTGCTTCTTATTTGTCTTATTAAACAATAAAACAATCTCCTAAACACACACACACACACACACACACACACACACACTCCAATCCTGCTAAGGATAGGTCACCCCTATTGCATATATCAAACTCTTGAGGTGTGGCAACACCAGAGTTTATTACCAATGTCTAGATTAATATGAGGACTTCAGAAAACTGGTAAAAGTTGTTACAGACCTGCCTCTGTAATCCACTGTTTCTTTTATATTTGGTGTAACTTATAATAACATTTTGTCAAAATGTTAACATTTACTTACTACCTTACTAAATTATTGTGTGTGTTTTTCATTTTTAAGTTGATTATCTTGTATTTTCCAGTCCCACAGTTATATTATCTGCAAAGAATAATAGAATTTTTTTCTTCTTTCCAATTTTTATACTTGAGTGTCTTTTATATAATATAGTGTTAAATAACAATGGATAGAGTGGACATTCCAGACATCTTTCTGATTTTAGTGATAATAATGTCTTTGTTTCCCCCATGATATTGAATTTTAGATTTGGATAAATATAGTTAATTATGTTAAAGAAGTATTGATTTATTTTTATTGAGTTTTTAACACATTTTTTGCGGGAAACGAGTAAAAATCGGATCCATCAGGGAGACTGTCAATGGACATGAGGAAACATACATTGGAACCTCATCTTAATATCTCAGCTTAATATCTCATATTAGGCTGTTATTATATAGGATGGCCGATTTTTAATTTTATTTTTTTCTAAATATATTTTATTGATTTTTTACAGAGAGGAAGGGAGAGGAATAGAGAGTCATCGATGAGAAACATCGATGAGAGAGAACCATCAATCAGCTGCCTCCTGCACACTCCACACTGGGGATGTGCCTGCAACCAAGGTACATGCCCTTGACCGGAATCGAACCTGGGACCCTTCAGTCCGCAGGCCGACGCTCTATCCACTGAGCCAAGCCGGTTAGGGCATAGGATGGCCGATTTTTAAAGGGTTCCAAGTCTATTTAACAGGGAAAGAGCAGAAGTATAGACAAATAGTGCTGAGATAGCCAAATTTCCACATGAGAAAGAGTTGAGTTGGACCCTTACTTCATACCATATGCAAAAATTGATGAGAGAAAGCTCCTCTTTTTTACTCTTGTAATGTTTAGATAGGTCAAATCCCTAGGAATTGAAACCTGTCTTACTGGACTGGAACAGAGCTAGAATTCTGGCTGGAAACCAATTTGCTTAGCTGGATTTCAACACTGTAAATTGTAATTTGAATGTAAGCTCTACTACTTATTGGTGTATGATATGAGTAAGTTAATTCATATGAACTGGTTTTTCTACTCTAAAATATGGATATGTCTTTACAGAGCTATTAGGGGAAAATAAGATTGTACATGTTAAGTTCTTGGCCTACTATGTGGTTCACAAATGGCACCAACGTATTGTTAATCCCGTTTCCTTCTATACAGTGTGTTGTAGAGAATGAACATTCAGACCTATAACATAGCCACCCACTTGACTCTAAGTTATGCACTCCAAAAGAAAAAGCAAGCTATGGGAACCTTCCTCCAGACTAAGCTCTCTTGGGTACTAATTTCAAACCAGTTAAAATCTAAATTCCACACTCCCCTTTGAATGCTACCATCTTAAATCAAGAGCGTGCCCTCCATGAAAGACAGTTACCCAAATTCTGGCCTCCTCCAGCTTTGTCACTGACCATCCTCGGAGCTTCCAAAATGTGGTCAATTCTTTCTGTGTTGTTACAACCTGGGATTTTATTGAATTTGATTAAAAACAAACAAACAAACTGTGAGGTTCGAGGTGCAGGAGAAAACTGAGTCACAGAATCAGGAAGATTGAAGGAAGGGAATTTATTCTGTGCTCTCTGGGCGAAGTCCTGCAGAGGGGGAGTAGAGGGTGTTTTTTATATAACTGTTCAGTGAGGGTGGGGGGAGCACGAGTTGTGGGCATTCCCGCCCAGGGGTCTTCAGGTTTCCAGGAAGGCTGTGGGAGTTCCCCATGGGGGGTCTTCACAGCTTCCAGGTTGTCCCCATCTGTCTGGTAGCTGACCTGTTAGGAATTTTAGGGAAGGCCATATCTGCAACACCATCTGTCTCGCAGAGGCATGTAACAGCTTGGACCCCCCCTCCAACCTAACATTCTGGCCTTTTGGTGATAGGGGGCGCAGTTTTCATTCTGACTGCTTCAAGCTGACCAAAGATGAAGAGTGAAGAGGGGTGGGGGAAGGGCGTCAAAGGCCGGGATCAGGCAAAGGCGGGTCAGAGGTTGGTTCCCTGACCTATTGGGTCCTCACCCGGCCCCTAGGGCTGACCTTCACCCCCGTAGCCTACCTGTCCAGACAGCTTGACCCCACAGTCTGGGAATGGCAGCCCTGCCTCTGGGCTCTGGCTATAGCTGCCATTTTCACCAAGGAGGCTCAAAAAATCTGCCTCTAACAACCCTTACAGGTCTCCTCCACCCACAGACTACAGAATCTTCTGTCCCAATGACCCTTCTCTCTCCTTGCCAACTCTTGTATGCAGTAAGGTGACCAGACGTCCTGCTTTTGGTGGGACAGTCCCAATTTTTAACAATTTGTTCCGCATCCCACGGCATTTTAAAAAAGTCCCGATTTTTTTGGAAAGAATGCACGACAAGGTAGGGAACGGCGGAAGAACGGGAAGGGAATATACGGTTTTCGGCGGCCAAGCGGTCAATGGTGTCCCGCTTTACCAATGTTAAAATCTGGTCACCTTACTGCAGGAACTCCATCTCATATTCCTCAAAATCCTGACTTTATCTGGTAAGATCGAGAGAATTAATGGACTCCTTAAAGAGCATCTAACTGAACTCTCTCTAGAAATTCGCAGCTCCTGCCCATGGGCCTGACCAGAATCCGGGCTACACCAAAGAGCCCCACCTTCTTGAGTCCTTTTTAGCTTCTATACGGGAGACCCTTCTTGCTCAACCACCGTCTCCCTGCTGATCCTCCTCCCTTGGGTGCTGATCTTCCATGTCTGTCCCTACTCCGGCAGCTGCTCTGAGAACATGCGAACAGGTTTCTGCCCAAGTCAGAATGGACAGACCAAGGCTCTAAAGACCAGCCCTTCACCCTGGTGACTTGGTCCTCCTTAAGGACCTCACACTGTAATCCTTATAGCCCTCACCACAGCCAAACTGCTTGGCAATCCAATCCGTCCTGGCACCACCTCTCCAGGCTCAAAAAGACCCCGGAGCAGCATGACTTCTATAAATGTGAGGTGTTGGGCCCCGCTAAGGCCCTTCTCAGTCCCCCTCCCCCTCCTCCTTCTCCTGGACCTGAGCAACCTATACCCGCCCTGTCGGGCCGCCTCCCTCCTGCCATGTAAGGGCTGAGTATCACTGCCTCAGTAAACATTGCGGGGGGGCAGGGGAGCTCTTGGGAACAGTCTGGTCACTCCTCAGGAGCTCAATGATAAGCTCCAGTTAGCCCTGGAGTCCACAACCACCTCTTTAGCCTCCCTACAGCGGCAAGTGACATCAATAGCCCAAGTAGCCCTACAGAACCGCATGCCTTAGATCTCTTGACAGCAGAAAAAAGGAGGAACCTGCATATTCCTTCAGGAACAATGCTGCTACTACATCAATGAGTCCGGAGTAGTGGAGCAAAATGTGCAGACACTGACTGAGCTGAGTGAAGAACTACGTACAAGACACTCCCAGAACAACTCTTTTCTGCTGATTCCAAAGACCCTTAGCTACCTGGGTCCTACCCATGATAGGACCCCTAATTCTCATCTGTGTCTTTTTTCTCCTAGCCTCCTTGCCTCCTTAAGTTCATCCGCTCTTGAATTGCAGAGACCTTACGGTGACTGTAAATCAGCTCCTGCTCCATTCCTACACTCAGCTACCCCTCAGACCTCCGACCCGCCTCTGCCTGACCCTGGCCTTGGATCCCACCTCCCCAACCCCCCCACCCCCGCCCTCGTTGTCCTTGGTCAGCTTGAAGCAGTCAGAATGAAAACTGTGCCCCATATCACCAAAAGGCCAGAATGTTAGGCTGGAGGGGGGTCCAAGCTGTTACATGCCTCTGCGAGACAGATGGTGTTGCAGATATGGCCTTCCCTAAAATTCCTAACAGGTCAGCTACCAGACAGATGGGGACAACCTGGAAGCTGTGAAGACCCCCCATGGGGAACTCCCACAGCTTCCTGGAATCCTGAAGACCCCTGGGCAGGAATGCCCACAACTCGTGCTCCCCCTACCCTCACTGAACAGTTATATAAAAAACACCCCCTACTCCCCCTCTGCAGGACTTCGCCCAGAGAGCGCAGAATAAATTCCCTTCCTTCAATCTTCCTGATTCTCTGACTCAGTTTCCTCCTGCACTGCGAACCTCACACAAACAAAAACCACTTTTTATGCCAGTATTACACATGCTGCTTTGTCTGACCAGAATCCTTTCCTCTGGGAAATTTTCCATTCCCCATTCCACATAATTCCTATAGGAGTGTCACTGGTAGATTTCTGCTTCCCTGACCAAAGGGTTAGTATGTGCACCAAGGCAGGCTTATCAGGCTTTCCTTCTGGAGAAATAGTTTTGAGTAGTGATACATGTAAACTGAGCCAATTGAACCTAAATATCAGATGGAAGTAGCCTGGAGAGATGGTGCTAAAATAACTAAAACGAAGGTATTTAGAACTATGTTGGCTCCTTTTCTCCCTGTGGCCTGGTTTCTTCTTTGTTCTTCCTTTGCTTTTGTGAGGGATATAGGATCCATAAATAAATCTCTCTTTTTTTCTTGGTATAGTCGAGTTGTTTGTAATGCCTTTAAATTTTATTTTTGAAAAAGCCTGCTGATTAATACACTTATTAAAACCATTAACAATCATTGTAGAAATCTAGGAAAATATTGATTAGGATAACTGACATATTGAAAAACATATATTCAACTATTTTAGAAAGAACTACTGCTAACATTCTGTGCTGCAGTATAAACTGCTTTATTTTGTTTAATATTATGTCATATGAATGTTCTAAGAAATTTCCCTTAATAAATAGAATGTTAAAGGTTGCTTATTTTTTATTGTAAACATATGCCATACTTTATTTTTTTCATTACTGTTGAATATGTAGCATGTTTCCAGTTTATTTCTGTTTTTAAAATATATTTTTACTGATTTCAGAGAGGAAGGGAGAGGGAGAGATAGAAACATCAATGATAAGAATCATTAATCAGCTGCCTCCTATATGCTCCCCACTGGGAATCAATCCCACAACCAGGGCATGTGCCCTGACCAGGAATCAAACCCAGGACCCTGCAGTTCCCAGGCCAATGCTCTATCCACTGAGCCTAACTAGTAAGGCTCCAGTTTTTTATTTTTTTATTAGAAATAAGGTTGCAATAAAATCTCCACACAAAGTTTTGTATTCATTGTGAAGTTTTCTGTTTTTTGTTGTTGATTGATCCCAGTTCCCTATAAAACACCTTCATTTCTAGTCTTCTTCCATCTAGAAGTGGCTATGTAACCCACTTCTGAACAATGAAATTAAGCAGAAAACACTGGATGAGACTTCTATGAATGATTTTTTAGAAGGTCAGAGTTCTGCTGATATACATCTTCTTTCCCAAAAGAAATGATGACGACTATGATAATGATGATGATGATGATATTGATGGAAGTGTTTGGTAGGAGCTAGACGTGAACAGCTGGGTGGGGTTGCCCTGAGGTCATGAACGGGAGTCAGAGCCAGCCGGTTCTTCGCGCAAGCTCAGAAGAAAATGACATGACCTCAATGCGATCTTACTAGGGCCATAGGCTAATTATAGTAAAATTTGCATTTTGGTTTTGACTTCACCCCCCCCCCATGAGTTTTTCTTTATGCATCATGGGTAAGGGCATGCCCAGAAGAAATATAGTTCCTGTCAATCATCCCTGAATGCAAATGAAAGTCTCCACCCAGAAAATCCCTCTTTTAAACCCAGGAGTTTGGGGCCAGTCTCTCTCTCTCTCTCTCTCTCTCTCTCTCTCTCTCTCTCTCTCTTTCTCTCAACTGGCCCACTCCTCATTTGGAGTGTATCTTCAATAAACCCCATTTTGCTTTACTTTAATTTTTGTTAACCTTAAAATCTTTTTCTGTGTCTACGAGAAGAGCCGAAGTCCCAGCTGGTAACCCCAATCAGTAGCAGAAGGATGAAGGGCCTTTTTTTGCTACTTTCACTGGCTGGAATTACTCTCATCAGGCTGTCCTCTGCATGAATTCTCCCAGCTACCTTCTCTCTCCCTCAATAGCTCTTCCAGACATTCCTGTCCTCCCCTTTAGGTTACAGAGTCAATTATTTCTCTAGCAACATTTTACTCTTCTGTTATCCACAAGGGAGTCACATACATTGCATTATCAATGTCTTAACTCCCAGTCTACATAACAGAAGAAGGAAAGGTTAGAATGTGAAAAGAAACAGTGTAGTTTAGTGGTTTCCAGTGAAGGGAACCAAAGTTTGGCCACCCTAAAGCTACTTTTTGGGACACTGATTTTAAACTGGTTATTAAGAAATAAGATTCAGAAAGAATCTTTGTCTTTGTTAATATTATGTTAATATTATTTTCCTGGAACAGGGCTTTTCCCTTCTTTCCTGCCCAAGAGATTCAGGTGGAAAAGCCTGTTCCAGGAAAATAATATTAACGTATTTACCTTCCCGTAATCTGAATTGAGTTTAACAGATGGAAGGGCATCAAGCAGGGGCCTGTTTATCAGGTCCTCCTTGTGTCTCATTGTTTCTGGGTTGCCTAGCAAAAATTTACCTGCCATGTGCATTCTGCTCTTCCTCAACTACCTACAGATTGCCCATTCACATTTCTGAAACCTAAGATTCTGTCCACTTTTCTCCTTTGTTTAAAATAGCCCAGTTGGCGTGGCTCAGTGGTTAAGCATCGACCTGTGAACCAGGAGGTCATGGTTCGATTCCTGGTCAGGGCACATGTCCATGTTGCAGGCTCACTCCCCGGTGTGGGGAGTGTAGGAAGCAGCCAATCAATGATTCTCTCTCATTATTGATATTTATATATCTCTCTCCCTATCTCTTCCTCTCTGAAATCAATAATACATATTTAAAATAACATATATACCCAATTTTACCTCACCATCTTTGAAATTGTCATAGTTATATGAATTCCCCATGCACATGCATTGAAATTTGATTTTCTTCTGGTAATTTGTTTGTTATTTTGATTGCTATCCCAGCTAGAAGAACTTAGAAGGTGTGTGTGTGGGGGGGGGAGTATTAATTATTTTAAATCCCACAATAGCATATTCGCTGGAGGCAGTTGATTTTTAATCCTAACTCTATCATCAACAATTTTCTTAATATTTCTGCTCCTTTGTTTCCTCATCTACAAAATGGGAAAATATAATAGTAGTCATCTCACAGGGGTTGTTATGAGAATTTAAAAAGTTAGTATTTGTAAAGCGCATATATTAAGTGCTGCATGAATGTTCATAAAATCTTACATCTCTTTCTCCCTCATCTACCACCATCTAAACTAATAAAAGCAAAATAGTAAAATTAACCATTTCTCCGAGACAGGGTAAGCCACGCCCACCAGCCAATCAGAGCGGCTGTATGCAAATTAGCCCAGCCAACATGGCGGCCGCCACTCACGGACCTGAGTAAACGTTTAGGCAGCGTCCCTTGCAGCAGGAGCGAAAGCGATACTGTTTTCGGCCCTTGGTGGGCAGGCTCCGAAACATGTTTCAATAATGTAACAATCATAGAATCCTCAGGAGCTGAAGGGAACAG
>PVJC01009312.1:0-46160 GCA_004026665.1 Murina feae
CGGGGCTTTTTTTTATTCCAGATGAATTTTTGAAGGGTTCTTTCTAGGTCTGTGAAATATGTTGTTGGTATTTTAATGGGGAGTGCATTGAATCTGTAGATTGCTTTGGGTAGTATGGACATTTTGATGATGTTGATTCTACCAATCCATGAACACGGAATGTTCTTCCATCTGTTTATGTCTTCCTCTATCTCTTTTTGCAATGTACTGTAGTTTTCCGAGTATAGGTCTTTTGTGTCCTTGGTTAAGCTTATTCCTAGGTATCTTAATTTTTTTGGTGCAACGGTAAATGGGATTGCTTCTTTAATTTCTCTTTCTGTAAGTTCACTGTTGGCATATTGAAATGTCATAGATTTCTTGGTGTTAATTTTGTATCCTGCTACATAAGGCAACAAAGTTTCAATTATAGAAGACTACCTGCTTCCAACCACCTGCTTCCAGCCACCTGCTTCCAGCTGGCTTGGGCTCAAGGAAGCACTGGGAGCCTGGGTTGTTAGGGGCAACTCGACCTGGACTCTGGTTAAAGCAACAAAGTTTCAATTATAAAGTTAAATAAATCCCAGATACCTGCTTCCAGCCAGCCTTGCTGCAAACAGCCATCAGTCACTCACCCAGGCTGGCCCCACCCTCATGGGGTGAGGGTCCCTGCTGGGGGTCTTGGCCAGCCTGAAAACAGCCATCAGCCCCTCACCCAGGCTGGCCAGGCACCCCAGCAGGGACCCCCTCCCTGAAGGGGCTGTGGCTAGCCTGCAAACGGCTCTCAGTCCCTCACCCAGGCTGGCCAGGCACCCCATGGGTGACACTCACCTTGAAGGGGCTGTGGCCCGCCTATAAACAGCCATCAGCGACTCACCCAGGATAGCCAGGCACCCCAGCAAAAACCGCCTCCCTGAAGGGGCTGTGGCCAGCCTGCAAACAGCCATCAACCACTCACCCAGGCTGGCCAGGCACCCCAGTGGGACCCCCAGCCTGATCCTGGACCCACTTCAGGGCAAACCAGCCGGCCCCCACCCATGCACCAGGCCTCTAACTTATATAATAAAAGGATAATATGCAAATTGACCCTAACAGCAGAATGACTGGGAATGACTGGTCACTATGACACATACTGACCATCAGGGGGCAGATGCTCAATGCAGGAGCTGCCCCTGGTGGTTAGTGCACTCCCACAGATGGAACTCTGCTCAGCCACAAGCCAGGCTGATGACTGCCAGTATAGCGGTGGTGGTGGGAGCCTATCTTACCTCCTTAGCAGTGCTAAGGATGTCCGACTGCAGCTTAGGCCTGCTCCCCACCGGCAAGGGGACATTCCCCAAGGGCTCCTGGGTTGCCAGAGGGATGTCTGACTGCCAGCTTAGGCCCAATCGCCTTGGGTATGGTCCTAAGCCAGCAGGTGGACATCCCCCGAGGGTTCCCAGGCTGTGAGAGGGCACAGGTCGGGCTGAGGGACCCCGCTGAGTGCACAAATTTTTATGCACCAGGCCTCTAGTTTTGATAATATAAACCTTGGAGAATGCCACTCACAGAAAAATTTAGGACATGTGTCCATGTGACCTTTGATGCACCCAGTTTCTCTGGATCCTTTAACACTTGAAAATATTCAAACTTCTTTTCTCATGAAATTGTGGCCACTTTTCTGCTTAGTCTGTTCCCCGCCCCCGACCCCTCCCCCCAACTTTAGGGTGTCCTAAAAACCAAATATTGCCTTCTGAAGTTGATTTTATTATGTAAATCTTCAGGTTGAATAGACTGTCATTTGAGGCCAGAGTTCCTTTAGGTACAAACCATCCAATCCTGAAAGTCTTTCAGAGAATTTTGAATTCTAAATAGAATTTTGAATAGAGAATTCTAAACCTGGCTATTGACACAGGTGGATCACGGCCACTAAGGAAAGAGACCATTTTCTCAGAATATCGCACCCCTCATTAAATCTTCACTCTGTCTCATTGTCTTAAATTCCACTAGATTATTCATATTTAAATTGGCTTAAATGTCTAGTTTCTTTTCCTTCCATGTACTTTAGGATAAAAAAATTTAATTTTGGAGATAGGTAGAGGGAGAGCGCAATGAGAAAGGATGCTCTGAGGTGCGTGGGGGCAGGGGTGAGCTGCCTGAGACTTAGGGAGATGGTGCCTTCAGACAGCATGGCCTACTCCAAGGTCATTACCTAGTATGCAAGCATCTTGGCCTCTGAGAACAGCAGAATGATTCCACCCCACTGACTGGTTTCTGGCAGCTTCCTCCTCTAGTGTGATGACAGAGCAACATGCTCATATTCCCCAAAGTTTACTGCGCTGCATTTGAGAACCTGTAACCAATTCCCAAAGTATCCTGGCCTCTTAGGCCAATGCAGTCCAACCATATCCATGCTGAGAATTCCCTCCTCAGTTTCCTCACAGCTGGAGCCATATTTGATCAAGTGTTGACTCACTGGACTGTGCACTCCAGCTTCCCTGTAAGAAAGATAATGAGAAAAGGAAATGCCCACCGGGGAAGGAGCATAGAGGTGGTTTTGGACTTCTTCCTAGAAATATGAGGCAATATTTATCTTCTAGTCCTCAGTTTGATGCTAGCTGGGGGAGGCAGATTCTATCCTTGTTTAAGAAACCCTGCTCCCTCCCTCCACCCCCATTAGAATTAAGGAAGGAGATATTTTTTGTGTCTCATGCGTTTAGATAGTTGCAAAGTGAGTGTGTTGCTGGGTCAGGCTAGCTAATTTGGCCTCCTGAAGCAGTAGAAATTTGGAGCCAGAGCCCTGAAATAATACACCGAGAGTCTCTGAAAGGGTTGAGTTATATATCTCTTTCAAGTAATTTTTAGTTAGCTTTTCCTAATCAGTGGGTGGTGTTATTTTGACTACATTAATAATTCATGCCTTATTCTAGAAAATGAAAAATTCACATTTGGGATTGGTCAGAAGAAATAATTTGGTGTTTTTGCATATGCACAGTAAATTTGGGTAAAGAATGAAAGAAAAGGGATTAAGGTCTACTAAACATGTTTATATGCAGGTATTCTTTTTTTTTAATATATTTTATTGATTTTTTACAGAGAGGAAGAGAGAGGGATAGAGAGTTAGAAACATCAATGAGAGAGAAACATTGATCACCTGCCTCCTGCACCCTTCCCACTGGGGATGTGCTCGCAACCAAGGTACATGCCCTTGACTGGAATTGAACCTGGGACCCTGGAGTCTGCAGGCTGACGCCCTATTCACTGAGCCAAACCGGTCAGGTCTGCGGGTTTTCTTTATGTATTTTCTTATTTTATTCTTCACTTCAACAGCAACAATAACACTTCTTTGATAAAAGTATCATTAATATATTTTATAGTTAAGCAAATTGACTTTCAATGAGCTGAAATAAATTGCCCAAGGTCACTCAGATTGTAAACGGTTGAGTTGCATTCACATTCAGATTTTTGTGATGTCAAATCTAGGCCTTTTTCTCTTGCCCCATAGTGTCTATGAAAATGATGCTGAAAAATCTGTCTCTACAAAAATAACTTTGTCACTGATCTGCCACAGGGCCTGACATTGCCCTCACTGAAGTCACTGAAAGACATAATTTCTAGAAAGCACTTATTGAAATGTAATTGTGCCACCCGGAGCAAGCACAGTGTTGGAATCAGGGAAATCAGCCCACACCCCGCCCATAATTTAATGATAGACTCAATATTAGGGCACAAAAGGGCTTTGGGAGGATTCAGCCCACCCTCTTCTTTTTATAAGTGATGAAACTGAGATGCAGAAAGGCTAAGTAAACTTCTCAAAATTATATAATTTGTGTGGTGAGTTATATCAGAAAACAGGGCCCTAGGGGATGACACAGAAGAAAATAGACTTAGGGAGTGAGGAAGGGACCGACATGTTCTCTGTTTGGGGTGCTCTCAATGGAAAGTGTTATATAAATAGAACATTGAGGTAGCACAGATGTAGATGGGTCCACAGCCCTGAAGACCTGAGGTGGAGGGAGCCCCAGAAAGTAGGAGGATACCAATTTTGCCAAGGTCCAGTCCTGTTAAAAGCCTCGGATCATTAGACATGTTTGGGAAGGTATTTGCCATTGTTGTTCTTTCTTGAACACCTCCAATCACTCCTGTATTTGATCAACTCCTAATTGATGAAAGATTCAAACAAATAATACTCTGTGAGAATAGTATATGCAGTTTATGCACAGTTTGTAGGCCAAAGCTCCAAAGTGCCTGACACCTGAAAGTGGAACATAAAAAAGCAATAGGTTAAATTCTGAATCCCACCAAATATTTGGGATGTCAGGTGACTTCACTGGGCATCCACATAGATAGCTTCCATTTAATGGTGAAATAGCACCAGATATCAGACCTCAGTCCTTGAGTTTTGGCTGAGAAAGAGCCAAGACTCAAATACAAACAAAAGTTTATTTAGAAAGTCATAGAGATAGAAAAAGTGTGCCATAGAAGAAGGGAGCCAGCTGGGCTGGGTAAGCTCAGGGAACAAGTTACAGAGGCAAAAGAAAGGCCCTTGAAGCAAAGATATGCGCCCCTCAGGAAAGTAGCTGGGAAAGACTCAGGCCTTCTTCTCTAGAGAGAACCTCGCTGAGTCCTTTGTCTTGAGGGTTCTTATATAGAAGACTCAGGAGGATCTCAATAGAATATTCATCAGCTTTCCAGCCATGGCTTTGCTCCCTGTGGCCTTGCTACTTCTCTGGGCCTGGAGCTGAAACACAATTGTTATCTGTAATTTAATCAAAACTCTTTCTCTGTGGTCAACAGATTGGAGGCTTTGTTAAGATTATTTGATGCAGGGCCCAAACCTCATTGTCCCAAGGGCTTAATGCTTCAGGGAGTGGTTGTGAAGTGCTTATATGGGGGTCATATGAGGCTATTCTCTGGCCTCTTTGTTTCTCCTCTGTGGGGGTCTACTGGATGACTAGCGACATGCCAGGGGAGGAGAGGTCAGAGCAGGGTCTGAACCATATGACCAGTGATGTGTAAGGGGAGGAAAGGTCACCCTAAGGGCAAGATCCCAACCTACAATTGTCAATTAATAGATGTACAGAGCTTTCTACCTGGTGACCCTCTGTACCTGGGCTGTTGGTCCTGTTCTGCTCATGTCTGTCTAACTGCCTCCTATTTCATAACCTCTCTGATTCTGATCAATAGTACCACAGGGGAAAATGACAAGTCCTGCAAATGTGATGGCATTCTGGCTAGAGGGGTCTGGTTTTAGTATTCATTTTATATGAGGAAAGCCTTTTACCTCAAGCTTAAGAAAAGAGCAATTCTGATTCCTGAAAGAGAGAAATGTTACCCTGCTTGCTTCAGCCTAGGAAATAGCCCCACTGGCAAACTTGGCAGCTGTTCTGAGGAGAGTTGTGTGGCTAGCTCTTCAGGCTAGAAGTATAATGCTAACTGCATAATGATGTCTGAGAAAATCAAAGACCAAAGGAACGATTACAGTTTGGTAGAAACAAATATTCAACCAAGCCCAACTTTTGGGTAATTTTTGAAAGGATGCCCTTGGGTCTTGGGGAGACATAATGGTTATAGATTCTGTAGGAAAATCATAATCATGAGAGCATTCAAAGCATCCGATAACCTGTGGTTAAGCCTGTGTGTGTAATTGTGATTAGCTGGTCTAGGGTGGGCACTTGGAGATCAGGAAGCCAACAAGAGCGTGTCCAAGTATAGCAGTAGAAGTGAGGCATGGGTGTACGCTTGGACAGAGCACAGAACAGAGAAAAGAAAAGCCTTGTTTAGGCCCTCTGCACCTACCATTGTTTCCACCATTCACTGGCCACTTGTTTTTGAAAAAGCACCTAGTTTTTGGACCTCAGTTTCCTTTCTCATAAAACTAAAAGTTTTGACTAGATAATTTCAAAGGTCCTCTCAACCACAACATTGCACAATCCAGTCGAAAACACATTCTAGGTCTTTGGAGTATTTGTGTAGTTCTACATTCCCCTCCCCCATCCTTCAGATGGTTGAGTATCTACTAGAGGCTCAGTTTGGTTGTAGTAGGACACCCAGCAAAGAATAACAAGTTCTGGTTCCTGCCTTTAAGAAATTGTTAATTCAATTTGTTACTTTTCTGAAATATACGTGAAAATCAAAGGAATATTATTCACTTTGCTGTGCGTGATAAGAGATGAAAAGGAAAATGAGGTACTATCTAGGCTCTTGAATTTAGGAATCTAAAGCAATACATGTGAAACAATTAGAAGACAATTAAGGGATAAACTTTTGGATGCACCAGGATTCATAATGTGGGCCTAGAAGTCAGAGCAAGAACACTGGGGAAAGAGAGACTTGGTGGGACCTTGGAGGGGTGCTGGGGTTGAATCAGCAGAGAAGAGAGACAAGGAAATGCCAGCTGGAGGAAATGTATAATAATTAATAGAAAAAATATTCAGAGTTTTTCTCAGAAGCACTGAGAGCTTCAGCTGTCCTCAGCCAAATGTTAACCCAGATGGTATATCCAAATTTCATAATTAACAGTTCACCCAGTCACCACAGGTGCTTAAGTACAAGTTTCATGTTATTATTTGTGGGGCGAATGCAGAAGAAGGAAAAAGCCCAGGAGAGAGGAAGGAGGCTGTGTGCGGGTGATACCTGGAGGCAATTTTCCAAGATGGGTCAGTTTGATTAGTTTCTGTTTGGTCATTGTTTCTGAAGCTGCATGTAGGTTTCATATCTGTGTGCAGAAAAGGTATCCATTTTTTTAAAGGAAGCCACAGATGGCATTTTTAAGGCTAGCATGTGCATACATTCAAGGGCACAGTGCCTGGCACAAAGCTCTCCCTTATTTCCCTTGGCTGTTGAGATGTGGGAAGCGAAGGTGGGGACTAATAACAGCGAATCAACATTTCTGTTGAAAGCACAAGTTTGAGCAGATCTTGTACTGCTGATGGACATTGGGAGGGAAGTAAATGGAAGAGGTACCCTTAAGTGTCCAGACACAGAGTGGGAGCCACACTGTGTTACCTATGAGACCGAGTTCCCGCTTCCTACGTGTTGCACCCTGTACTAGCCCTTTCCTCAGAGGCACACAGATGGCTGCTGTCTGAAAGGCCACAAACAGAATTGCAAAATGAGCAGTTTATCGTTTTCAGTTCCTTTTCTTCTTTTCTGGACCTCTCCCACCTCCCATGAGGGAAGGTAAAACTTGGGTTAACCATTCCATCCTTGGAGTTCTGTGTTTAAACATTCCCCAGCTTCTGAAGTGAAGACGGTGGCATTGGGTCCCAGTCCCCAAGGTTTTAGATTATATTTTCTCCAGATATGTGGTATGTGGTTGGCCCTTGTCCAATCTGAAGGTTTCTTAAAGTTCCCTGATGGTGCTGTTGCTTTGTTGGGAAAAGAGAACTGTTTGCTTGATGTCTTGCTACATATTGTAGTCTTCCCATCTGCCAGTCCCTGCTGCACGGCGGTCCGCGACTGTGCATGGCCAGGTCACCGACCTTGTAAAGGAAAGCTGAGATTCCTTCTGAATGAAATAAAGAGGCTTCTTCTTCTTTATTCCTACACAGTTCACTGATTTAAAGTGATTTTTTCAAACACCTGGCACACTGGGCCTACATTTGAACTAGAATATTGGTCTCCTGGTACTCTTCAAATCCACAAATTTCTACTCGTCCAGAATTGTTGTTCCTTCATGAGAGACAATAAAATACATTAAATACTGATTAAAAGGGTGGGGTCTAGGCCATTCCAGAGATAGCTTTCCTCTTCATGTATTCATGCCCAGGACTAAGGGTTGGTCCCAGGGCTGTGTGTATGTGTGTATGTGTGTGTGTATGTGTACATGTGTACATAGAGTTGTCAGTATGGGGGTTGCTGGTATATAAACGGAGCTGGAGGGCAGTGTACTAGGGACCTTCACTTGCTCATGCTACAGTCTACAAATGTTAGGAGTGGGACTCCTTTAGAAATTTTTGCTTTAAAGATCATTCTGGCTGCTGCATGAGGAGTGGACTGTAGGGAATATAGCCTATGAGAAGGAAGTTGTACCTATATCCAGGTGAAAACCATCAATGTCTGAACCCAGGCCAGGGTTTGGGAAAGGACCAGAAAGAGATGGATTTGAGACCTATTGTAGAGGTGGTAAAATCCACAGGACTTTGTGGCCAACTGGAATCAGCATGAGAGAAGAACTGAGGATGGTTTCCATGTGGGTAGGACAGTTGTGCCAGGCCCTGAGAGGGTTCCCAGAAGGAGGTGCATTAAGTGCCAGTGGGGAGAATAATGAGTTTAGTTTGGCACATGCTGAGTTTGCAGTGCTATTGGACAATCCAATAGAAATGCCTGCTAGGCTTGGCTATAATAACAATAATGACTATTGCATACATCACATTCTATTGAAATCTATATCTGTAAGCTGGGGTTTCTCAGTCTCAGCACTGGTGACATGTTAGACCAGATAACTCCTTGTGGGGGTTGCCATAGTGCATTATAGGATGTTGAGTAGAGCATCCCTGGTTTGCTACTATGCACAGAAGCAGCTCATCTGCAAAAAGAAATAAGCAGGTTGCAAATATTACCTTTGAACTTGATAAGTAGATCCTTCAATGGTCATTTCCGCCCCCTTCAGAAATGGTATTTCTGATGAGCAAGCAGAGAGAGAGGGGGCCTTTCTCTCCTTAATCTCTATTGATTAGAGTGCTTTCATCTCTTGCTGGTTCTGTCATGTCAGGGGTCGGAGGGTGGCTTGTTCTGAGGCATGGATGGGGGTCTTTGCTGCTCCACCCATCCATTTTACTGAGCAGGAATTAAAGAGTCCTGAGGAGTAACTGCCGAAGGCCAAAGTACTTCCTGGCTGTGGTTCCCAAACTTGGCTGGACATGTTGATCACCTGGGAGAACTTCTAAAAATCTAGGTTCTCGGACCTCTCCTTGGGGAGTCCAACTTAGTAGGTCTGAGCCCTACATTCTGGTTTATAAAAACCATCACATGCGGGATGATTGTGAGGAAATGCTGGGATAAAGCTTTCCTCTGTAGTAGCAGTCTGTGTGCTTTTTTTCCTATGAAGGGCTAGATAGTAAATATTTTAGGCTTTTCAGGCTACACCATGTCTGCTTCAACTACCTGCTGTTACAGTGTGAAAACCATCATAAACACTAAGTAAATGAGGCTGTGCTCAGGTAAAACAACACTGACATTAGGATTTCATATATTCCTTATATGTCACAAAATACTATTTTTCTGCCCCCCAACCCCCCAGCCACTTAAAACTGTAAGCCATTCTTAGCTTGCAGGCAATACAAATATAGGCAGTGGACCATATTTGGCCCTTGGGTCATAGCTGGCCAACTCATGAACTGTAACCCTTGGATACTTAACTGCAAACACTGACTAAATGCTGACTAACATAGCTTAGAATACGGGCTTAGAATCCTTGACTGTTTTCCAGCATCATGACTTTGGGTAAATTAGTTCACTTCCCTGAGCCTTATGTGTCTTATCTATAAATGGAATAATCCTATATAATAAAAGGCTAATATGCAAATCGACCAAATGGCAGAAAGATCGGTTGCTATGATGGGCTCTGACCACCAGGGGGCAGATGCTCAACGCAGGAGATGCCCCCTGGTGGTCAGTGTGCTTCCACAGGGGGAGCACTGTTCAGCCAGAAGCCAGGCTCATAGCTGGCAAGTGCAATGGTGGTAGTGGGAGCCTCTCTGGCCTCTACAACCATTGGACATCCCCCAAGGGCTCCTGGACTGTGAGAGGGCACAGGTCAGGCTAAGGGACACTCCTCCACATGCACAAATTTTGTGCACCAGGCCTCTAGTTATTCATATAATTCCTGGGCTGTTTTAAAGATTAAATGAGATGTTATGTATCAGTGCAGTGCCTGGTAATTTGTAAGTGCTCAGTAAGTGTCAATTTATTATAAGGTACTATTAGTAACTCAGAGATTGAACAAACAGATAAAGCCAGTTTCTCCACCTTAAAAGAACCAACACACTAACCAGTAGACCAAGACATGCATACAAACCGTTCTTCTATGGCAATATAAATTCTTTTGGAGCTGATACACATACACTTTGTCTGTAGACCTTGAGGAGAGTGTTGTGGGCATAATGCTGGGGAGTCAGGCCTGTAATCTTGCTTTGCATCCCTGTACTTCTCTGCTCTTCCTTTAGAAACACATTCCTGTTAATTTCAGATTATGGAATTCAGCAGTTATAACAGAGCATTGTACAGACACAGAACAAGTTGAGTAGGGTTTTAGCTCCCCACATTTGTTTAATTGACTTGCATGTCTAATTCATTGTGAATATCAAGAAAATAAGCACAGAGTTTGTCCTTAGGATATAATTGATGCATACTTCTGGAGTTCTCTGAGTTATTGACAAAAATGGAGGAGGGGAAAGCTTTTAAATTAGCCAGATTATTTTTGCACTATTTGGTGGAGTTTCTTTGAAAACAAAACAAAACAAAACAAAACAAAACAAAACAAAAGCTTTATATCTTCACCGTAAGTAAACAATATACTGGAAAGCACAGAGCAAAAGATAAAAAACTTTTATTCTCAATATTTTTGCTATCATCATTATTAATATACTTGTATCTACTCCCAATCTTTTTTGGATTATGTATTGATATATATTATCTAATCTAATAAAAGAGTAATATACAAATTGATCATCTCTCTGGGACACCTAAGCCACACCCACCAGCCAATCAGAGCATCTGTATATTGCAGAAAGACCAAAAAACTAAGCGACGTTTTGAAGAAGTGGAGAAATCACAATTTTAATAACATGCGTGGACTCTGGGGTTGTCCTAAATCCCAAATCCAGAGTGGGGGTAGCATGCAAGAACCTTGCTTTATAACTGCCCCCTCGAGTTCATTGATTTGCAAATATACTCCCTCCTCCCAAGGCCCTGAAGGGAATATTCTGTTCATCTACCCTTTCCCCAGGTGTTCTTGGTTTGGGGCTCAGAACAAAGCCCCCTGCTCTACCACATGACAGAGCTTTGTTCAGTTTTGTGGCCTAACATTCCTTGCAAAACCAGCTTCCTCCTTATGTATACAAATTAACCCAGCCAAGATGGCGGCTGGCAGCCACGGAGCTAGAGTAAACAGAAGGCTTCCATTGCAACTGCCTGCCTAGGCTGGCTGAGCCTCTGCTCATGGTAACAATGTTTCAATTATAGAAGCCATGAGCTGAAACAAACAGGAGGCTTTCTTACCTTCCTAGGCCTCAGCTCAAAGCAACAGTGTTTCAATTATAGAAGATAAATAAACCCCAGAAACATGATTCCAGCCAGCCTCACTGGGACTTTGGGTCAATGGGAGCTGTGGGCAGTCTGAAAGCCTGAAAATGGCCCTCAGTCCCTCACCCAGGCTGCCCAGGCACCCCAGTAGGGACCCAAAACCTGAAGGGACTGTGGGCAGCCTGAAAATGGCCCTCAGCCCCTCACCCAGGCTGGCCACACCCCAGTGGGCGTGGGTTCACACTGGGGGACTTGGCCAGCCTGCAAACAGCCATCAGCCCCTCACCCAGGCTGGCCAGGCATGCCAGCAGGTGGACATCCCCTGAGGGGTCCCAGACTGCAAGAGGGCATAGGCCTGGCTGAGGGACCACCCGAATGCACAAATTTTTGCACACTGGGCCCCTAGTGATATGTATAGATACCATGTATTTTTTATAAGACTGGGATTACACTGTATAAATTATTTTAAGATCTTTCTTCAATTTAATAGTATTGCATATACAGTTTTTCATATCATTAACCATTATTCATCATTATTCCTATAAAGTTATTCAATGTGTAATTATTTCCATATACCTAAGAAATGAAAATCACCGCAGGTTAAAGGGTATTTCGGTAGTCACAGAGGGATGCCATTCAAAGTTACCTCTAAGAGCTGCTGTGAGGACTGTAGGTAGCTGACAGCCTCCAGCTGCCACACTTTCAGGACCTGCCCTGTGGTCATGCTGAGGCCACATGACTGCGCTGAACATGAACAGGGTTTGGAGCCAGGCTATTTCTGCCTGAGGTACTAACAGGGACTCATTGCACTAACAGGTGCACTAACAGGGACTCATTGCTCTGTGGGACCCCACTGGCCTGGCTGGAACTTTCTCAGGGCTGCATTGCACTCTCAGGTGCCTCCTGCCCTAACCTCCTTTTTCTCCTTTCATAAGTGTCAAATCCACACCACAGTCTCTCCCTGCCCACCCCCAATCTCTCTTTTATTGTGCATAGATGTTTTCCCCAATACATTTCCCCAATACGTTTACTTCTAATCTCATTTTGGCTGCTTCTTTCTGGACAGCTCAAATCAATACAAGTATTTAAGTGTAAGTCTGCTCACTACCTGCCTCTTAGTCACTCAATGCCCTTCTTCAAAGGTAAAACCTACTATTGCTTTAAATTTTCTTCCAGAGTTCTTTATTCATATACAATTATTATATTTCTCTGTGAATGCTGCTTCCATTTGCAGCTAGGGTTCAAGGTCTGGGAGAAGGGGCTGCACACAAACAGATACACTAGACAAGAAATAAAAATTTAGAAAGCATAGGGAGACAGGTGGATACCATAACTTCCCTCTAGCAGAGAAGCTAAGCTCTCTGATTTCTCTTTCCCTTGGCTTTTATTCACTTGAATACATTTTTGTCCTTTAGCAAAGCAAACAGGCATATCAATGGTAAAGTTTGGTAAACAGTAAAAGGATTATCAAATTAGGGGATTGCCTTCAGCCATTTGTCCAGCAGCAGGGTAATATAATGCTGATTTTCAGCCCTGCTGAATATCAAAGTCCACTAGCCTTCTAATGGACTTCTTACATTTATATGTTAACTACTGTTGGTCTTTGCCTCCAGCATTTCTCTTTTGTCTTTCCTCTTATTTATATTTCTTCTCTTTTTCCTTCTCTTTCTCAATAAGATTGGTAGCACCCAGTACATATTGTCCTGCCTGTTGCTTTTTTAAAAAAAATATTTTTATTTTTAAAATTTCATTATTGATTAAGGTATTATATATGTGTCCTTATCCCGCCATTGACCCCCCCCCACTTATGTCCTCACCCCCCTGTTGTCTGTGTCCATTGGTTAGGCTTATATGCATGCATATAAGTCATTTGGTTGATCTGTCCCCCTTACCTCCACCCTCTCCTACCTTCCCTCTGAGGTTTGACAGTCTGATGGATGCTTCTCTGTCTCTGTTTTTGTCTATGGCCATACCACCGTGAACACACCTGATTCTGCCTGTTGCTTTTTCACTTAACATATCTTGGAAACAGGTCTTACTTTATTAACACATACAGAATTGCATTATCTTTTTTCTTTTTGCCTGAATAGTGTTTAATTTTCTGATGTATTGCAATCAATTTAGCCTATCCTTGACTATCAGCTTATTTCAAACACTTTCTATTCAAGGCAGTGCTGCCAGGAATATCTGTATCTAACTATTTTTATACCCATGTGAGTGTTTATCTTTAGGAAACAAATCCCAAATTTCTGGATCAATGGGTGTGCCCACATTGATTTTGATACATATTATCAAATTTCCCTCGATACACTGATTTTTTTATTCCCAGGCATATATTTGGCAGTGATAGCATCACAATATCAACATAAAAGTTTTAGAATTGAAGTAATATCATTAAGCTCTTCTCTAGTGGTTTGTCTTTAAGTTTCTTATATTTGTATATTTTCATGATAGCTTTTTCTGGAAAATTTTTTTGTGTGTGGAGGTTTTGTGTACAGTAAAGGAAGTTTATATTATTATTTTTGTAAGTTAGAAAATTTGGATGGGAATTCTATATCATTCAACAGGGAATGATAATCACTCATGTAGATAGGGGCCACAGGTAGCTATTAAACATTAGAATAAGTTAGAAGGATACCAGTAGGAGTTTATATCTTCAGGAAAAATTATTGTGTATTAGGAAGAACACAGAATAGAAGTCAGAAAACTTATTCTGTTATTTTTTTGTCTTTTCTTCTATGGCATCTAAATTTGCTCTGCCCACTTACCTTCTTATCTGGATGGACTATAAAAGCAAATGGAATGCATAATTCATATGATCAATTTATTAATATAAGGATAAGATATCATTTGGGAGTGTCAAATATCAGTGACATTCATATATATGTATGTGTGTGTGTATTGCCCAATGTCTAGCTACTCAGTTGTTGAATGTGCTGCATCTGATTGTTATCTCCTTTGGCCAAGTCTTAGGCAAAATGGTGAACCATGTAAACTGTCCTGGGATTCCTTCCATTTTTTTTTTTTATCACCTCCACCAAATCTTATGGTAGGGTGGCCTTCCCAGC
Source organism: Murina feae (assembly GCA_004026665.1). NCBI lineage: Eukaryota > Metazoa > Chordata > Mammalia > Chiroptera > Vespertilionidae > Murina > Murina feae. The sequence goes on from PVJC01009312.1 coordinate 14,271, forward strand.
TGCTCACAGCTATGCATACCTCCCCAAAAAGCAATGTTTTACCCTAAGCGATATAATTGTTCTAATATTTTCTCTCCATTCTTCTCGTATTAGAGGAAAGTTGCAGAGAAATTTGTTCATATTAGACTTTAGTTTTATTTATCTTCATGAAAAGTAAATGGTTGGGCTAGATCTAATGCCTATCATAGAGTTGGAAAAGACAAAATCCAAAGGATTAGAAGTACAATACACTTGTATGGCACCCCTCTTCTCCATCGGCAGTCAATTTTACCTTATTAACATCATTTGAATTCATCCCATTTTATACAGGTCAATTGCCATAACTTAATTCCTCCAACTCTTACCTGGATAACTGCCCCAGCCTCCTAAAATAAAAAAATCTGACCATGTCTCTTAAAATCATTTGATAGCTCCATTTAATGTGGCATAAAAGCATCTTCATATTCACACATCTCCTTACCCTGCAGCTTTACTCATTCTCATTTCCTACTCTCAGTCTAAGTCTACGCATAAGATCTTTGGATAGATCATTTGCCTCCCTACCTCTTTGTTTTGTAAAGGTTTAACCTGAGAAATGTTGGCTTTTATTTTTATTTCTTCTCTCTGCTTGATGGTTATTTCATAACTTCTCTTTTTTGACTTGGTTGTTACAGGCTTGAAACCCTATTTGTGGTCTTCATCTTATAAAAACACAGACATTTAATAGCATGCATTTAATTTCACTCTTGGTCCACTTGTTTCTCCTGTTCTTTTTACTCCCTCCCACTTAACTCTTAAAGAAGAAAAAAAAACACCACAGAAATTTATGTTACATTTCTATTACTTTTGACATTGTATGTAGCTTTGAAAATTTCCTTAAATCCTTTCTGGAGCAAGGTAGGTACCAACCAAGTAAGTACAAATAAATAAATAAATATCTCCCCCTACCTATTCTTCAAAATCCAGTCTAAATATCTCCTCCTTTGTCGTCTTGGTTTAGCTCTCTGTCCTCTATGATCCCCTATCACTTTGAGTTACTATTATAACTCTAATCAATCCATATTAAAACTGTCTGTTTTCTATATTATATTATAACAGGGTGGTATGGTTTCTCCACCAAACTGTCAGTTTCCATGAGGGCATGTTATCTTTTATCACTGTATTTATAGCTTCTAGGGCAGTGTCTGTACATGTGATAAAGTGTTCACTGAATAAATAATTGTACAACCCAAAGAATATAGAATTTTTATTTTAATTGGTAAAAGTTTTCATATTTATTATTAAAAGAATATACAACTTCTGATCAGGCCAACTCTACTTCTAGGGACCTATTAGAAAATATGGTTACCTTCCTGAACATTCATATACTACTTCCTTGGTTGTTCTCTTTGTAAATACAGGACAATTTTTCTTTGCTCATTTCTAGAGCTGATATTTTCAAGCTAACTATCTCTACTATGTTAATCACAGTATGTTTGGTGAAAAGAGTGCCAAGAACACAAGAAATATTTGCTTAATTTGTTGATCTTTAAAGTCTTCCCTGAACAGAGAAATAACTTGTTCTCTGGAGGAAGATGATGGCCCCTTTGAGCAAGCGTTGAAGATTGGAAGAGAATGTGGAGAAAGAAATGGGCAAGCACAAGGAAATGTGTCCTCACTGGAAGGAAAACCTAGTATTTCCCCTCTCCCCCACTACGAAGTTCCTGATTGTTGGATGTTAGTAATTAAAAGGCTTACAGTCTCAGTGTTGGTCTTCTTGAAGCTCCCAGGATAGGCGTGTAAACACTAAGGCATGCTGCTCTGTCCATTGGCAGCATAGTGAGTTGGCCATTTGGTGATAATTTTCCAGTGATTTGTTTGTTGAGCTCTTGCCATGAGCTCCAGCAAGTCTTACATGAGTCTGTTGGGTTTCTTTTCTGCAGAACCAAGCAACAGTCCATGCACAATATTTCCTGATGACAAGAAAGAGAAGTTGAAAGAGCACTGGAAAAAAATGCAAATACTTGAAGAAATATTAATCATTGAAAGAATAAGTTGTCTAATTTATTGTTCCTCAGTTCATCTGTTTGGGGCAAGAAAAAAATAATGTTATGATTATGTCTCCTAATTTGAAAATATGAATGAAAATAGCTGCCCAGCATTTAGTGTACATTTGGGGTCACCTTTGATACATTCCCAGGTTTTCTTTCAGTGCTTCAGAAATGGACACACCTGCTGTAAGTTAGGCATGCCATCATATGTGCAGCCATAAATTTATCATCAAGTATTGGGAGTTGATGTCAGATTTGATTTTTAGGTCTTTTCAGTTAGTTATCCTGGATGAATTTAATATTCACTCTAATATCCCTCTAAGGTCCCCTGACATGAAAATTTATGTCTGTGCTAGAGGCTTTTTTCTTGCAATATATTCATGTAAAGGACACATTTTAGACCTGGGTTCATTTTTAGAATGTATCTGTAAGCCTAAAAAGAAGTCTCAGTTTTAATGCATTCTCTCTTTGGTTATTTAAAACACATCTATCACTAGATATCATGAGACTGGCTACAACACCTTGTCACTGGTCATTTTGAGGACATAGAAAGTTTCTCAGGATAGGCTTACCCAACCTACCTGTAACCGTGACAACAAAAACTAGAGATGTAAAAGGTACCTCTTGACTAGGGAGTGGAAAGGTTTTAGCTAACTTAAACCTTTTATGGAGCACTGGCATCTTGAGATGTTTGATAGGCAAGGGGCTATCAAGTTTAGTATACTATTTCTCCCTCTGGAGCTCCATAAAAGAGTTCCAAGACTCAATTTCAGTGTGTGGGTGGCTTCAATTTAATTCTGACACTGTCTGTACTGAGATAGAATCAGATTCCAGAGGATTCAGTCCATCAGGACCACCTTCAAGATATCTTTATTTAGTAAGTTTGAACATTTTTTATATACTTACTGGACTTTTGCATTTCTTTCTTTTTTTAAATCCTCATTCAAGGATATGTTTTTATTGATTTTTAGAGAGAGAGGAAGGGAGCTAGAGAGAAAGAGAGAAGGGTGAGAGAGAAACACTGATTGGTTGCCTCCCCTATGTGTCATGGCCTAGGATTGAACCCACAACCTAGGTATATGCCCTGACTGGGAATTGAACCCTCAACCTTTTGGTATAACGGACGATGCCCCAACTGAGTACCAGGCTAGGGCACATTTCTTTAATTTTTAACATTTATTTATTGAGAGAGAGAGAGAAGAGAGGTGGGGGGGGGCAGAGAGAAGGAGAGTAAGAGAGCGAGGGATAGAAAGATGGATGTATTGTTTTACTAATCCATGCACTTATTGGTTGATTCTTGTATGTGCGCTAACCCAGGATCAAACCTGCAACTTTCGTGTATTGAGATAATGCTCTAACCAACTATGCTACCTTGGCCAGGGCTGTATTTCTTTTGAGAACTACTAGGTCATGCAGTTGCCTTTAAAAATGACTTTATTGATTTAAAAGTATTTTTTTAGATATTAACTTTTTTTCCCTAAAGGATATGTTAGAAACAATTTCTTCCCAGTTAATTTGTCTTTTCATTGTATTATGAGTTACTAATTTCATGTGATCAAATCTATTAATCTGGTATAGTGTTTAGAAAGGACTTCTCCACGTGGAAATCAGATAAATATTCATTCATTTAAAAAAACACACACCAAACTTTTAGGGTAGTTTTACACAAAAACTACAAAGATAGTACAGGGATTTACCATATATTCTGAATTCAGTGTAATTTCTTACTTATCTAGGGTACATTTGTGAAACTAATGAACCAACAGTAATTTGTTACTACTAACTAAGGGCCATACTTTATTCTTTTTTTTTTCTTTTTTTTTTTAGTTTTTATCTAATGTCTTTTTTCTCTTCCAGGATTCCATCCAGAATACCACATTACATTTGGCCGTCATGTCTCCTTAAGCTCCTCTGGGTGTGACAGTTTCTCATCCTCTGTTTTTGATAACCTTGACAGTTGTTAGGAGTACTGGTCAGATATTTTATAGAATATTCCTCATTTTATGTTTGTCCGATTTGGAGGGTCATGATTAGACTGAAGTTATGGGCTTGGAGAAAAAGAACACAGGGGTAACATTCTATTTCAGTATATATCTAGGACGCATACTCTCAATGTGATATCACTTTTTATGTTGACCTTGATCACCTACTAAAGTAATGTTTATCTGATTTCTCCACTTTTCATTTCCATTTTGTAATCTTTGGAAGGAAGTCACCATGTACAGCTCATACTTAAATTCTGGAAGTTATGCTCCACTTCCTTAATAGAGGAAATATCTGCCTAAATTATTTGGAATTTTTCTCTGCAGGAGATTCATTATTTCTTCCCATGTATTTATTTATCCAATGATTTATTCATATCTGTATGGATTTATGGATATTATATATACATACACATATACCTTAGGTTACAATTCAGTACAATGTTATTGTTGCTCAGGTCTTTTCCAATTTTGGACATTTCAATTGGCTTGTTTCCCTTTGACATTCACCTCATTTTGTTTATTGAGCACTTCCTTATGTTCTGACACTATCAAATGCTCCAGGCTCATCTTATATGATCTTTTCCTCAGTCATAGAATCAGTCATTTCTCTAAGAAGCACTGGTTTCTCTTATTGTAGAATGGTACTAGAAACCAAGATTTGAGTGCTGGGTGTGCTCATTACTATTGGGAAGTCATTGTTTCTAGACTTTCTAAGCTGACAAAGCAAAAACTATATATGTGTATATCCACATATCTATAATTTAAAGCATATATAATCATGAAATAATTACAATTATATACCATATTTTCTGATGTGTAAGATGACTTTTTAACTCAGGAAAATCTTCTCAAAAGTTGGGGGTTGTCTTATACGTCCAATCATCTTATATGCTGGAAAATATGGGTAATTATAATTTTTTATATATATTTTATTGATTTTTCACAGAGAGGAAGAGAGAGGGATAGAGAGTCAGAAACATCGATGAGAGAGAAACATGGATCAGCTGCCTCCTGCACACTCCCCACTGGGGATGTGCCCACTACCAAGGTACATACCCTTGACTAGAATCAAACCTGGGACCCCTGAGTCCACAGGCCAATGCTTTATCCACTAAGGCAAACTGGCTAGTGCTATAATTTGTATTTTTATAATTATTTTTAGATACATCCATTTCATTAAGCTAAACATGAGGTGATACTGATGCTTCCAATGCTAATCCAGGAACACATGGTTCACTCTAGCCTTAGCTCCTTGTTTATCTGTACAGTCACGCTTCTATAGTGAGAAACCTGGATCCCACCACCCGCTACCCATTTACTTACTTGTTCAATCCCAGTGTACATGTATAGAAGTTTCAGAGTTTTTAACCCATAACCTGTAGGAACTTTCCAACTAGAATGCAGTGCTTACATATAGTTCCATTTTTTTTTTAGCTTGGTGTTTGCAGCATTTCCAAAGTTACTCAGGTGAGCACTTGTGTTCCTCAGCTCTACACTGACATTATAGCATACATCTGTGGTACAGCTAGATTGTTTTGTCATGCCTACATTATATTCTGGCCTGCTCCCTCACCCTCCTACTTGATATTTAATTTGTATACAGCAAGGTGCATAGTGTCATGTATTTATAACAGTAGCATATGGAATAATTTTATAGTCTTAGACATTTCCTGTGCTTTTACCTTTTTAACCCCCACTCATCTCCAATTCCCTGGCGACCACTTATCTATTTCCTGTATCTATAGTTTTACATTTTCTAGAATGTCATATAAGTGGAATCATACGTTACATAGTCTTTAGAACTGGCTTCTTTCACTCAGCAATATACATTTAAAATAAATTGATGTTGTTTGGATTTATTAACTGTTCCTTTGGTTCGCTCATTATTTTACCAATTTATTTTATGATTTCAGTTTTTACATTTAATTCTGTAGTCAGTTTGAAATTTATTTTGGTATGTGGTTTAGGATCAAGCCCTAAGCTTTCCTCCAAATAGTTAAACTGATTTTCCAATAAATGATGTGATTATCATTTATTGGAAAACATTGTTTTTCTCCATTGATTATAAATTCTTATATATAACTAAACTTATATGTATGTAATATTCTGTATGTCAGTAGTTGATTAAGCTCAATTTTTCTGTTAATATGTCACTACCATAGTATTAGAAATATTATACTTTTGCTATGTAATTTAATATTTAGAAGTCCTCTTTAATTATTTATCTTCATAAAAATTCTTGATAATTTTCTGGAGGCTTTTCTTTTAAATAAACATAAGATTTATTTATTATAAAAGCATTATAATTTCAAATAAAATTAAGTTCATAGACTAAATTAAAAAATTCATATATTTTCATTATCTCTTTTACTGAGATATAATACAGCTTTCCATTAGTTTCAGTCTTCTTTGTGGTTGTGTTCTTTTTATTTTTATTTTAAATCTTTATTGTTGAAAGTATTACATATGTCTCCTTTACCTTCATTGACCTCTCCCTGGCCTCTTCCACCCCAAGCACATGCCCTCACCCCCTAGTGTCTAAGTCCATGGGTTATGCTTATATGCATGCATACAAGTCCTTTGGTTGATCTCTTATCTCCCCTGCCTTCCCTCTGAGGTTTGACGGTCTGTTCGATGCTTCTTTGTCTCTGGATCTATTTTTGTTCATCAGTTTATGTTGTTCATTATATTCCACAAATGAGTGAGATCATGTGATATTTCTCTTTTTCTGACTGGCTTATTTCACTTAGCATAATGCTCTCCAGGTTCATCTATGCTGTTGTGAATGGTAAGAGTTCTTTCTTTTTTTTACAGCAGCATAGTAATTCATTGTGTAGATGTACCACAGTTTTCTAATCTACTCATCTGCTGATGGGCACTTAGGCTGTTTCCAAATCTTAGCTATTGTAAATTGTGCTGCTATGAATCAAGGGATGCATATATCCTTTCTGACTGGTATTTCTGTTTTTTTGGGATATATTCCTAGAAGTGGGATTTCTCAGGGAGGGCGGGGGGTGTTTCTCAGCCCAGCCTGCACCCTCTCCAATCTGGGACCCCTTGGGGGATGTCTGACTGCCAGTTTAGGCCCAATCCCTGTGGCAGTGAGACATCCCTCTCACAATACGGGACTGCTGGCTCCCAACTGCTTGATTGCCCCTAACCACTTCTGCCTGCCAGCCTGATCACCACCTAACCACAACCTTACCAGCCTGATCGATGCCTAACTGCTCCCCTGCCAGCCTAGTTTCCCCTAACTGCCCTCCCTGCCAGCCTGGTTGCCTCTAACTCCCTTCCCCTGATGGTCTGGTTGCCCCCAATTGCCCTCCCCTCCTGGCCTGATCACCCACAACTGCCCTCCCCTGCCAGCCATCTTGTGATGGCCATCTTGTGACCACATGGGGGCAGCCATTTTGTGTGAGGGCATGATAGTCAATTTGTATATTAGCCTTTTATTATATAAGTTAGCATTGGCAAATATGTTCTCCCATGCAGTGGGCTTTCTTGTTGTTTTGTTGATGGTTTCTTTTGCTGTACAGAAGTTTTTTATTTTGATGTAGTCACATTTGTTTATTTTCTCCTTAGTTTCCATTGTCCTAGGAGCTGTATTGGTAAAGATATTGCTATGACATATGTCTGAGATTTTGCTGGCTGGGGAGCCTTCTAAGATTGTTATGGTTTCCCATCTTATGTTTAAATCCTTTATCCATTTAGAGTTTATTTTTGGTAATGTGTAAATTGGTGGTCTAGTTTCATATTTTTGTATGTATCTGTCCAGTTTTCCCAACACCATTTATTGAAGAGACTGTCTTGACTCCATTGTATGCTCTTGCCTCCTTTGTCAAATATTAACTGAGCATAATGGCTTGGGTCAATTTCTGGGTTCTCTGTTCTGTTCCATGTGTGGTTGTGTTCTTAATTTGGACTTATAAAAATATATTATTAAGTTTTGTATTTTGTATTTTTCGGTGTGGTGAATTTTCAATATTCATTGTAGATTTCAAACTCTTTGAAAGTATAATTTATGTGTGAAAGCAATTAATATTTGCATTATACTACTTTCCTATACCTTTTATTAGATGTTTAAATTGGTTCCTCAAATGCATGGTGGGGCACAAGTACGTTTACAATTGTGATTATGCAAAACACAGAGTTTATTCTTGTATTATTTATTAATTTTATATTATTTTTTATATGAATAAATATAAACTTACTTTTGCCCCACCCTGTAAAATCATACATGTTTTTGTCATAGGCACTCTTATCATATTTATATAATGAAATGTTGATTTCTCCTTTCAGGATTTTATACCTCTTACTTCTTTTTTTTATTATACTGGCTTCAACTTTCAGATGAGGTGAGCTAATAGACTTCTTTGTCTTTCTTCTGAACTTTAATAAGAATGCCTCTAGTGTTTTACTGAAACAGCATATTTTAAATGCACTACAGATTTTTGCTACTTAAAGGATTCTAAGAGCACATTAATGCATATTTTGCAAATGAAAAACGTATCTATTAATTTTTCTTTTGTAAAACAGATCATATCTTTACTTATTAATTTATGTTAGGAGTAGATATACCAATATCTTGCTTCTCTTACCCATTATATTAATATATAACTAGACAAGCCTCTTATTGCTAGCATCAGGAGCAATGGGATTATATTTATTTGAAGTACAGAATCTAAATGAATGCAGACCTTTCATTTCCAGGTTACTTTTGTAGCTATGGTTTAGCAACTGTGTTATAATACATTTTGACAGAGAGGACTTTAAAATAGAAAAAAATGAAAACAGATAGTAGTAAGAGATTTTAGAATTTAGCTTTTTACTTCTTTGTATTCCCAAAGATTTTTTCTTGTCTTTTCTTTTTTCCCCTCAGCATTAATGACCTGTTTTCTGGGCAGGGCTAATATAAGTACTGATATGGTATACCAACTAGTGTCCATTCTAGTTGTTTAAATATTTGTTCATATTGGTTATTGCCCATATTGTATCAATGATAAATATATTTTTTTCAAAATATGTTTTTTATTGATTTCAGAGAGGAGGGGAGAGATGAGAGAGAAGTAGAAATATTAGTGATGAAAGAGAATCATCAATTGGCTGCCTCCTGCATGCCCCCTGCTGGGGACTAAGCCTGCAATACCCCCCCCTCCCCCCCGCCTTCCATGTGCCCTAACAGGGAATAGAACAGTGACCTCCTGGTTCATAGGTTGATGCCCAACCATTGAACCACACTGGCTAGGCAATGATAAATCTATTAATCACCAGAGATTGTGGAATATTTATTTATTAAAAAATAAGATTTTTATTCTTTAGGGCCATGCAGCATTTTATTCCTAGTTATTGGAACATAAAGTCAATGTCTCTTCTACCTACCAAAAGGAAATGTTGATATAAAAAATGAGAAAACTTGCTTCTACCAAGCAATAACTATTTACTGAGTGTCCAGTATCACCCAGATCATTAAGTACTACAGGAGATAGAAGAGTTATATCAACCTTTTGGTGGGCAGCAATTTCCAGTCCAGGATCCGGGCCTCAAAAGGATAGGGCTATAGTTTTTAGTGCAACTTAAATAAAAGGACATTGCTTTTCTTTACTTTATTCCAAAGTAAGCATTGCCTATTATCAGGGAAATGTTTCCCTTTTCCATTGTGGAGTCCTGGCAGTTAAGGTTACCTTGCCTTTGCAGTTGTTTACATCAGTGATAGCTCAGAAGACCGCCCAGGTTCAACGAGTGACAAATCATTACTGACTGTACAATGTAATTAAAAAAGCACAGGCATTGATTAGTGATAGGCTAAACCTGAGACCAAAAAGTGAGAGACCCAGAATAGCTGGCAAACCTCTCATTGAATCTGTCTGAAATGGAAGATGTTTGCCCCTGCAGGCATGGCGTGAGGCCCATTGTGCACTTCCATTAGAGATTTGTGCTGCATCTGAGCATGCCATTGATGTTGGCCTATTTATGAAAGTCTGTTGAAAGAGGTTTCAAAGCTAATTGAAAAGAGATGTTTCTGAACTATAGTCACTTCAAGCCACATGGCTCCAAAATCCATTTCAATAGTTTGGAAACAAGTGCATCTCCATAATTTGCACATGAAATTAAACAAATGATTGGAAATGAAAGCTCCATTGGCATTTACTTCTTTCTCCATTGGAATTGGTTCTTTTAAAAAAATTATTATTTGGACAGTTGGCTGAGTTTCTGATAGTAGTCCCTGCTCACATGTATCTGTGCTTTCATTATGATGTCTCTCCCTGTTTTCAGGGATGTCAATCGGAGATGCCTAAAACTACCTTGTCTGGAGACAGGGTATACTGTTTTAACAGGATGCTTTCAACTCCTGTTCAATTACAACATTTTATCTTCTAGGAAAAAGTATTCTTAAAACCTAATTTGCAAAAAAAAAAAAAAAAAGAAAAGAAAAGAAAAAGAAGTAATAATAACCAAACAATATCCTAAACATGCTTCCACAAGAATTTTCTCAAGGTAGAACGTAATAGAAAACTTGAGGGTTAGCTAAAGCTCAACCACACTGAAAATTGAGTGAATTTATGTGAACAGAATGCAAACATAATTATTAAAAAATGTTCTTCCCCAGGCAGTTTTCAATCAAGATCTGAAAGCATTAGCAAACATTGATTTCTCCCATAGCACTTGTACTTATTATTGGACCTGATTTTTGTCTATTCTTAAAGCAGAAGTGGAGGGGTGATAACTGAAGCTGATATGGCCAAGTTTATAAGTTAGCCATTGCCAAGAGGTTGCAAAAGCAGGGGTAGATGTATTGCTGCTCCTCAAAGCAGAGGGAGAATGAGGTTCATTGTTATTATTCAATTATCTTAATTACTCTGTTCTTAATATTTTAATAACTATTTTCTTTTTTTTTTCAGTTGGGAAGACCTAGTGCCAATTAATTTTCTAGGTAAGCATAAGGGAAAAGACACATTTATTACTGGTCTCTGATTCCGGTGTGGTTTAAAGCAACCAGATTTAAAAAGGTAACTACTGAGGAGAGTACAGAGCCCAAGTGTCTATGACGGATTTAGAAGGGTGTGTAGGGCTTAACATCACTTAGATTTCACCACAACTGAGAAACTGGGATTGTCTGAGTGACTGAAGTCACTGGAATAAGATGGTAGGTGCAGTAACTTTGACTGAGTCGTTTCGGCTTAGGAGAAATGTATCGATTGCCTGGTGGCTGGTTGGTCTGACAAAAGAAAATGTCTCCAAATTATTTCTTCTCCTTACATTTTGTAATTACATATCCTTGTCTGCTTCTTGAGGGTCAGAGTGATTTTGAGACATCTAAGGACTTTCAGAAGTGGGCCAGATGATAGGGATGCAGGAGAAAATGGAGTGAAGCAGACCTGAAGTCACTTGCCTTGGAGGATTCAAAGTTGGGTTGGAATGGTGAGAGAGTGATTGTGGGAGACAAGGGGGTGGGAGGAGGTAGAAACAGGTAGAGGGGGAATAAAGGGGTGATAGAAAAAGTAAAAAAAATAATAAAGAAAAAAAATCTGAAAGATTGCATGATTCTGCCTCCTCTTATGTAGACATGGCACAGCTCACCTTTAGTCTTCTAATAGGTGATTACGAACTACAACGACAGGGATGGCGCAAGGCCCATTGTTCATGCCTGGCCTTAATGAAAACTATCTTGAACACCATCTCTATCTCTGCGGAGCCCATTGATACATCCACTCCCTGTGATTTTCTTGAACTAAAGCAGAATTCCCTGAAAGTAACATAACCTTCCCTTTGAGTTTGATCCCAAGTGGATTTCCTGGGGATGTTCCAGAACTTCAGAGCTTCAAGGCAGGTGAGATGCATAGATACAGGTAACAGTGGGAGACAGGGAAAGGGTTGAAAACAAATGATCTCATTTTAAGGGCACCGAGTAGAGCACTGGCTAGGTGGGACCTCATATATTATAAATGTTTGTTTAAAATGAGAAAAGTAGCCATATATTTTAAAAGGTGCTAATTTGGGGTATCTAATTATTGGTTTAACATTTATGGGAGAAAAGATGAAAAGGAACAGAGAGCAAGGTTGGTCAAGGAACACTGCTTATTATGTGCTAGTCATTTCTTTTACCTTTAACAGAACTATCTCGTTTAGCCCTCATAAGCATTCTGTGAAGGAGACACAATTATTATTCCCATTTTACAGAAGAGGAAACTGTTCTCAAAGCAGAGAGAGAATCAGGTTTATGTCCAAGGTCAGAGTCACACAGTGGTTTTTAAACCTAGTGATATCTTATACGTCACAATTTCCATTTATGTCGGAGTAGAGCAAAGGGAGCACACAAAAAGAGAGAAAATTATTATGGACACAGAATCAAGATACTGATTCTCTGTAACTTAAATGTTTCCAAGTGATTTCCCCATTATTTCCTAGGGTCATGTATGAGACCTAAAGTGATGGGGAGATGGAGTGAGTTAGCCACCTGACAAATCCAGAATCACCTTACCAGTATAATAACATTGTATTATTAGCAATCCTATCTAATAAAAGAGTAATATGCAAATTAGGCATCACACCATCACAAAGATGGCGGTGCCCAGTCCAGCTCAGCCCGCCACTTAAGTGGTCAGGCCTGTTAGCCAATCAGGTGACGGGGGAGGCAGGGGGCCTGAGAGATGGAACAGGTGATCAGAGGGGGCTGGGGATCCACTGCCCAGGCCAGAGGCCTTCACCAGAGGCTGCAGTGGGGCAGGGGCAAAGTCAGCCATCTCAGGGCCTGGGCAGGGGCAGAGCCTGCGATTGCAGGGGTCTGGGCACGAGTGGAGCTGGCAATGGCAGGGGCCTTGGGGTTCCCTACCCAGGCCTGTAGCCTTGGCCAGAGGCTGAAGTGGGGCAAGGGCAGAGCCGGTGATGGCAGGGGCAGGATCAGAGCCAGTGACTACAGAGGCTTGGGCTCTGTGAGGCCGGCGATTGGAGGGGCTTGGGAGTCTTCTGCCCAGGTAAAAGAGTAGTATGCAAATTTACCCTCACTCTGTTGCAAAGATGGTGGCAGCCAGGGAGCTGTAGAGAGGCAGGAGGCTTGCATTGCCCTGGCAATGGGGGAAGCCAAAATTCCCACCTGCCCTGTGGACCCTGAGATCTGCTCAAGACAACAAAGTTTCAGTTACAGAAAGCAAATAAATCTAAGATACCTGCTTCCAGCAGGTGGCTTTGAGCAGGACCCAGGCAACAAAGTTTCAATTATAGAAGTTAAATAAATCCCAGATACCTGCTTCCATCCCGTGGCCATGGCTAACTTGATAATGGCCCTCAGCCCCTCACCCAGGCTGGACAGGCACCCCAATATAGACCCCCACCCTGAAGGGGCTGTGACCAGCTTGAAAACAGTCCTCAGCCCCTCAACCAGGCTGGCCAGGCACCCCAGCAGGATACCCTTCAGGGCAAACCAGCAGACCCCCACCTGTGCACCAGGCCTCTATCCTATATAATAAAAGGTTAATATGAAAATTGACCCTAACAGCAGAATGACTGGGAATGACTGGTCACTATGGCACACACTGACCACCAGGGGGCAGATGCTTAATGCAGGAGATGCCCCCTGGTGGTCAGTGTGCTCCCACAGGGGGAGCTCTGCTTAGCCACAAGTCAGGCTGATGGCTGCCAGTACAGCGGTGGTGGCGGGATCCTCTCCTGCCTCCTCAGCAGCGCTAAGGATGTCCAACTGCAGCTTAGGCCTGCTCCTTACTGGCAAGTGGACATCCCCCGAGGGCTCCTGGGCTGTCAGAGTGATGTCTGACTGCCAGCTTAGGCCCACTCCCTGGGGAGCGGGCCTAAGCCAGCAGGTGGACGTCTCCTGAGGGGTCCCAGACTGCAAGAGGGCATAGGCCAGGCTGAGGGACTCCCTCCCACCACCGATTGCACAAATTTTTGTGCACCGGGCCTCTAGTATTAACATGTGTATACTAGAGGCCCAATGCACAAATTTGTGCATGGATTGGGTCCCTAGGCCTGGCCGACAATCAGGGCTTATCTGTGGGGTGACTGGCAGGGCAATTAGGGGGCCCCCACTGTCACCTGCCTTGGCCACCTGGTGCCACCTGCTTGCAGGCCCCACCACCCAATTGCCCCACTGCCACTGCCGGTCACCTTCCTCTGTGGGGTGACCAGCAGGGCGATTGGGAGAGCCCCCTTCTGGCACCTGCCTTGGCTGGCCTGGGGCCTGTGGGCTGGGGGCAGTCCTGAATTGAGCCTCTGCCCCTGCTGGTCAGTGTACATCATAGCAACTGGTCATTCCACCAGTCATTCTGCTGTTTGGTAGATTTGCATATTAGTCTTTTATTATATTGGATGTGTACAGGGCTGAGGGAACTAGGAGGCAGAGAAGGTTAGGCAGATGCTCTCTTTTAAATTGTAAATACTCCCCCCCTGTTTTATCTTTATTGATTAAGGTATTACATATATGTGTCCTTATCCCCCCATTTCCCCCCACCCCCACTCATGTCCTCACCCCCCTGTTGTCTGTGTCCTTTGGTTATGCTTATATCCATGCATACAAGTGCTTTGGTTGATCTCTCCCCCTTACCCCTACCCACCCTCCCCTATCTTCCCTCTGAGGTTTGTGGTCTGATCAATGCTTCTCTGTCTCTGGATCTGTTTTTGTTCAACAGTTTATGTTGTTCATTATTTTCCACAAATGAGTGAAATCATGTGATATTTCTCTTTCTCTGACTGGCTTATTTCACTCAGCATAATGCTCTCCAGGCTCATCCATGCTATTGCAAATGGTAGATAGTATTTGAGAATAATAGTGCAAATAAGTAAATATTGAACATTAGTGTAAGTAGATTTTATTTTTAAGAGCAGTTTTAGGTTCATAGCAAAATTGGGTGAAAGGTATATGGATTTCCCCTATACCTCTTGGCCCCACACATGCATAGCCTTCCTCATTTTCAACATCCTCCACCAGAATAGTATATTTGTTACAAATGATTTATCTACCTTGACACATCATTATTACTCCATAAGTTACATTAAGATTTCACAGGCTATAGTGTGGTGAAGAGCTAGGGTGGGGCAAGGGCTAGGAGAAGGCGGGTAAAGGACAGAGTTGGGGGACATCTCTAATACTTTCAATAATACAAAAGATTTATTCTTGATGTTGTACATTCTAATAGATTTGGACAAATGTATGGTGATATGTGTTCATCATTATGATACCATACAGAACATTTTCAGTGTCCTAAAAATTTTCAGTGTTCTGACTATTCATTCCTCAAATCCCTCCATCCCCCAAACTCTGGTGACCACAGATCTTTTACTGTCTCCATAGTTTTGCCATTTCCACAATATTATATGGTATGTAGCCTCGTTCAGACTGTATTCTTCCATTTAGCAGCATCCATTTAAGTTTCCCCTATGTCTTCTTGTGGCTTGGCAGTTTATTTCTTTTTAGCACTGAATAATATTTCATAGTCTGGATGTTTATTTACCCAATAACCTTCTAAGGACACCTTGTTTGCTTCCAGATATTGGGTATTATAAATAAAACTGCTATAAACATTTGTGCACAGGTTTTGGTGTAGACATACATTTTCAAATCCTTTTGGTAAATACCCAGGAATATGATTGTAAGTAAAAGTATGTTTAGGTTTGTCAAACTGACTTCTAAGTGGCTGTATCATTTTGCTTTACCCCCAGAAATAAATAAGATTTCCTGTTGTTACACATCCTTGCTAGCATTTTGGCCATTCTAATAGGTGTGCAGTGATATTTTATTGTTATTTTAATTTGAATTTTATTGATGACTTGTGATGTACAACATCTATTCATATGCTTATTGACCATCTTTTTAAAAAAATATTTTATTGATTTTTTACAGAGAGGAAGGGAGAGGGATAGAGAGTTAGAAACATTGATAAGAGAGAAACATCAATCAGCTGCCTCCTGCACACTCCCCACTGGGATGTGCCCACAACCCAGGTACATGCCCTTGACCAGAATCAAACCTGGGGCACTTGAGTCCAAAGGCCGATGCTCTATCCACTGAGCCAAATCAGTTAGAACTTATTGACTATCTTTATATCTTTTTTGGTAAGGTGACTGTTAAGATCTTTGGCTCATTTCAAAATTATGTTGTTTCTTATTGTTGAACTAGAGGCCAGATGAAATTCATGCAAGGGGCTCAGCCTTGCAGCTGCGGTGGCTGCCTTGGCCCTCACAGCCCCAGCTTTATCCAAAAGGTAATCCAGAAGGATGTCCATAAGTCATTCGGCTGTTCGGTCTAATTAGCATATTACACTTTTATTATTATAGATTTTAATAATTCTTTGCATATTTTAGATAACTCCTTTTTGCAAATATTTTCTTTCAGACTATGACTTGTGTTTCAGTATTTTGACAGTATCTTTACAGAGAAAAAATTTTTAATTTTTACAAAGTCCTGCTTATCAATTCTTTTTTTGATGAATCATGATTTTTATGTCGTATCTAAAAAGTCATCATTAAATCCAAGATCTTCTGGATTTCTTCATGCTGTTCTCCAGGAGTTTTATCATTTTGCATTTTACATTTAGGTCTGTGATCCACTCTGCATTAATTTTTGTGAAGGGAGTAAGGTCTCTGTCTAGATAGATTCATTTTTGTCATGTGGATTTTTCAGTTGTTCTATGCATCACTTGTTGAAAAAACTATATTGACTCCATTGTATTGTCTTTGCTATCAGTTGACTACATTTATGTAGTTTGTTTCTAAGCTACCTATTCTGTTCCATTGATCTATTTTGTCTTTTCTCTTGCCAAATCGCACTATCTTGAATACTATAGCTCTATATAAGTCTGGTCATGTTAGTCCTCCAACTTTGTTCTTTTCTTTCATCATTGTGTTTTTTATTCTGGGCCTTTTGTCTTTCCATATAAACATAGAATCAGTTTGTCAATATTTTAAAATAACTTACTGTGATTTTTTTTATTGATATTGCATTAAATCTATAGATTAAGTTGGGAAGAACTGACATCTTGACAATATTTAGTCTTCTATCAATGAACGTGGAATCTTTCTATATTTATTTAGTTGGCTCTTGTTATATAGCTTCATCAGAGTTTTGTAGTTTTCCTTATATACATTTTGTAAGTTCTATTTTTCCATTGCTGGTATAAATGAAAGTGTTTGACTTTTGTATATTATTAACCTTGTATCCTGAAACCTTACCATAATTGGCTTATTAGTTTCAAGAATGTTTTGGTCAATTCTTTTGGATCTTCTATGAAGACATTCATGTCATTTGCTAAAAGACAGTTTTATTTATTTGTTCCCATTTTGTATGCATTTTACTTCTTTTTCTTGTCTTATTGCACTAGCTAGGGCTTCTAGTATGATGTAAAAGAGTGATGGTGGGGAACATCTTTCCCTTGTACTTGATCTTAGTGGGAAAGTTTTGAGTTTCTCATATTAAGTATGATGATAGTTGTAGGCTTTTTGTAGATAGTCTTTATTATGTTAAGGAAATTGTACTCTATTCTTAATTACTGGGCATTTTTATTATAAATAGGAGTCAGATTTTGTCAAATACTTTTTACTGCATCTATTGATATGCTCATGTGATTTTTCTTTTTTAGTCTGTTGGTGAATTATATTTATTAATTTTTAAGTGTTGAACTAAGTTTGCACACCTAGAATAAGTCATACTTTGTTGTGGTGTATAGGTCATTGGATTCAATTTGATAATATTTTTTTGAGGACTTGTGCACCAATATTCATAATGCTTTGTAGCTTTCTTTTTTTGTTGCTATGTCTTTGTTGGGTTTTGGTACTAAGGACATGCTGCCCTCATAGAATGAGTTAGGCAGTATTCCCTCTGCTTCTATATTCTGAAAGAGATTATAGAGAATTGGTACAATATATTTTTGGTAGAATTCACCAGTAAAATGATCTAGTCCTGATGTTTTCTCTTTTGAAAGTTATTAATTATTGATTTTATTTCTTTATAGATATAGTCTGGCCTATTTAGATTGTCTAATTCTTTTTGTGTGAGTTTTGGCATATTGTGCCTTTAAAGGACTTAGTTCCATTTATCTAAATTATTAAATTGATGGGCATAGACTTGTTCAGAATATTCCTTGATTGTCCTGTTAATGTCCATGGGATCTGTAGTGATGTCCTCTCTAATTTCTGATGTTATTTATTTATGTCCTCTCTCTCTTTCTCTCTCTCTCTCTTTTCTTAGTTAGCTTGGCTAAATGCTTATTAGTTTCATTGATATTTTCAAAGAATTGGTTTTTGTGTTGGTGATTTTTAAAACTGATTTTCTGTTTTCTATTTCATTGACTTCTGCTCCAATTTTTTATTACTCTTTTGTTATGCTAACTGTGGGTTTAATATGCTCTCCTTTTTTCTAGTTTCCTAAAATGGAAGCTTGGATGATTGATTTTAGAGCTTTCTTTTTTTCATTGTTTTAAATTTCCCTGTAAGACTGTTTTCAGTGCATCTCATAAATGTTGTTGTTTTTAAAAAAAGTTTTCATTTGTCTCATGGAAGTTTAGCTAAAATTCAACAATATGGAACTTCAGAGTCTGCCTTATTGTAGACGTGAGATGTAACCACCTGTTTAGATATTAGCATTAATTAGACCATAGTGACATAGACTGGCCACATTAATGCTTATAGTTGGATCTCCATGTTTCCCAGGAAAAAGAAAATCGCTAACCTTTTTTGAAAAAAATATTTAAAACATCAGTTTCAGTATTGCAGTTATCAATGTAAAGTGCATTTAATGCTTATTAAAATTTTCCCAATGGAAAAAAAAAGTTTTCATTTAGTTCAAATGTTAAAAAAATATTTTTTGAAATGTCTATGTTGATCCATGTGTTATTTAATCACCAAATATTTTGGAATTTTTCGGGTATCTTTCTGTTACTTATTTCTAGCTTAGTTCCATTGCGGTTTGAAAGCAGATTTTGTATGTTTATTCTTTTAAATTTGTTAAGGTGTGAGGATGAATGTTCCATGTGAGCTTGAAAAGAATGTATATTCTCCTGTTGTTGGATAAAGAAGTCTAGAAATGTCCATTATGTCCAGTTGATTGATGGTGTTGTTGAACTGAATTATGTTTTTACTGGTTTTCTGCCTACCAGATCTGCCCATTTGTGATACCTGGGTGTTGAAGTCTTGAACTATAATAGTGATCATCTGTTTCTCCTTGCAGTTCTATCACTTTTTGCCTCACATATCTTGACACTCTATCATTAAAAATACACTTGTGATTCTTAGGTATTCTTGGAGAATTGACTTCCATCATAGAATGACTCCTCTTTATCCCTCATAATTTTCCTTACTCTGACACCAGCTCTGTCTGGAATTAATATAACCACTTCTGCTTTCTTTTGATAAGTGTTGGCATGGTATAACTTTCTCTAACTCTTGCTTTTAATCTATATGTGCCTTTATAATTAAAGTGGATTTTTTTATAGGCAATATATAGTGGGGTTGTGTTTTTGATCCACTCTGATAATCTCAGCAATATACATTTACAATGAACTCAACTCCACTTTTAAATAACACTACAAACACTGTACTATTTTATAGGTATATGAATACTTTGTAATACAAAATAATCTTAATTCTTCCCTTTTGTCTCTTGTACCATTACTTTATTCATTTTTGATTATCTGAGAATACTTAAGCACACATGCATTTATGTAAATATACATAAACACATTGTTGCAATTATTATTTTGAATAAACATCTCTTAGATTAATTAAGAATAATAAAATTAAAGTTTTTATTTTATTTTCACTTTTTTCTCTACCCCTTTTTCTTTTTTTACTTAGCTCCAAGTTTCTCATCTATGTCTCTTTCTCTCTTTCTTTCTCTCTTTCTTTCTCTCTTTCTTTCTCTCTTTCTTTCTCTCTCTCTCTCTCTCTCTCTCTCTCTCTCTCTCTCTCTTTCTTTCTTGCTTTAACATTTCTTACTAGGCAGGTCTATTGGCAGCAAATTCCCTCAATTTTTATTTGTCTGAGAAAGCCTTTATTTCTCTTGCACTTTTGAAGGATAATTTTGCAGGCTATGGAATTGTAGGTTGGTGGTTTTTTTTCACCTTAGTACTAAATATTTTACTTCATTTTCTCTTTGTAGGTGGATTTCTGAGAAGTCAGATTTAATTCTTACCTTTGCTCCTCTGTAAATATTTCTCCCTCCCTCTCTGGCATCTTTCAGGAATGTTTCATTTTTACCTTTGATTTTCTGTAGTTTGAAATGATTTGCTTAGGTGCAGGTTTTTTTAGAGGGGGAGCATGTATTTTGATTAGTGTTCTCTGAATTCCCTGGATCTTCCTGGTGTCTCATATTGATTTTGAGGATTCTCAGACATTATTGTTTCATTTATTTTTTTTCTGATTCTTTCTCTCTACTTTTAATATTTTCATTGCATGTAGGTTATACCTTTTGTAGCTGTCAACAGTTCTTAGTTATTTTTTTCAGTCTTTTTTCCCTTTGCTTTTCAGTTTTTGAGGCTTATATTGATATAACTTAAATTCAGAGATTATTTCCTCAGTTGTGTCTAGTCTACTGATAAGTCCAGGAAAAGTATTCTTATTTTCTTTTGCAGTGTTTTAGAGCTCTAGATTTTCTATTTATTCTTAGAATTTTGATCTCTGTACTGATATTACCCACATGTTTTTGCATGTTGTCTACTTTATCCATTAGAGCCCTTAGCATCTTATACATAGTTGTTTTAAATTTGATTATTTTCAACATCCCTGCTATATCTGAGTCTATTTTTAATGCTTGCTCTGTCTCTTCAAACTGTCTTTTTTTTTTTTTTTTTGCCTTTTAGTATCTCTTGTAATTCTTTTTTTTTAGATACCTGGCTGTAATATACTGTGTAAAAGAAACCACTGCCCATAGGTCTTTGATAATGCTGTAGTAAGTTGGGAGGAGAGGGAAAGTTTCTACAGTCTTATGATTAGGTCTCAGTTTTATAGTGAATCTTTGAATCAGGACCATGAACTTCACATGTGCTTCTCAGTTTTTTTCCTTTTCTTAGATGGAACATGATGACTAAAGTGGGCTGGAATTGGATATTTTCTTTCTCCCACGTGGAAGGCTAAATGTGCTGGAACTGCATATTTCCCTTCCCCCAGGTCAGTTAGGTTCTTATAAAACCCCAGCAGGTTAGACTCTAGTTAAATAGTTTCTCCTGGGGGCACACCATTTTAAGAAGGACAGAATGTTCTGGCATAGTTCAAAATGGTTTCTTTTTCTCTGTCCCTGCCAGGGGAGATTTTTCTTGACTATTCACTGTGAAAAA
Organism: Murina feae; assembly: GCA_004026665.1. Taxonomy (NCBI): domain Eukaryota; kingdom Metazoa; phylum Chordata; class Mammalia; order Chiroptera; family Vespertilionidae; genus Murina; species Murina feae. Next base: position 35,541 of record PVJC01009312.1, read on the forward strand.
CTCAAAAAAGTGCCCCACCCCCCAATGACTTGATTGGTCCCTTGGAGTGTTTAGCACTAACAGTTGTCCATACTGGGTCTCCAGCAACCTGTCAGTTACACTTCAGATTTCCTATCCCTGCACTGGCTTCTGTAGAGCTTTCTGCACCTATGGGTTATAATTTCTCTGTATTTATCTGCCAGTCCATCCAGTTTGGGGGAAGTGCTTTTCCCTGTGACCTTGTTCACTTGTGAATCTAAGATGAGTTGCTGATATTTTCAGTTTTTCAGCTTTTTATTTGTTGTTATAATGGAGTCACAACCTCCAAGCTTCTTACATGGTGTACCAGAAACTGGAAATTGCAGATTATATTTTTAGTGAATGATTTTTATAAGAGTAGCAAACAACTTTCCATAAAGCAAATAGTACATCTTTTTCTTCATGAAATGTATTTCATACTTATTATGCTTCAGAATAGTGTATTTATTTTTTAACTGAAGAGTGTACTCATGTAATCTAAGAAGAAAAAAATGTCACCCTACTGGTTTGGCCCAGTGGATAAAAGCATCAGCCTGAGGACTGAAGGGTCCCAGGTTCGATTCCAGTCAAGGGCACGTGCCCAGGTTGCAGGCTCGATCCCCAGTGTAGGGCCTGCAAGAGGCAGCTGGTCAGTGATTCTCTCTCATCATTGATGTTTCTGTCTCTGTCTCTCTCTTCCTATTCCTTCCTCTCTGAAATCCATATATATATATATATATATATATATATATATATATATGTAATTTTTTTAAGAAGAAAAATATCACATATGCTTAGGGAAGGTTTGTGCACATAAATATTCTTGTCCCACTATTTCCTATGGATAGTTACTTAAGTTAGGTTCTGTTATATAGTTCTAGTATATAAAAGCAAACACAAATATATAAAATCGTATGAATCCGCTTTTTACACAAAAGTAGCATACAATATATATATTTTGTCTATGCCTTGTTTTTAATCCTAGAGATTTGGTGATCTTTCTATAGCAACACAAAAAGCTTTCTTTCTTTCTTTTTAAAATACAGCTGTGTAGCATTCCATTAACTTGTGTGGTATACTATAGTTTGTTTAGTTGTTTCATTGTCAGTGGACACATGAATCATTTCCAATTCTGCAAACAACCTGTAAAATGTCATTTTGTATGTAAACAAGTGTGTAAAAATTAGGTCGCTGTGATAAAAGGATAATATCATTTGTACTTTTGATAGATATTGCCAGATTTCCTTCACAGCAGTTGAATTAATGTAATAAACTCTATGGATAAATCCTAGTTGTGTGTGTGTGTTTAAATAAGCATTGACTATATTATAGGAAATGAAATGGCATGTTGGAAGTGCAAAGGGTTTTAAACCAGGGAACTTGTGCTAGGTTACTGTACCACTCTGGTCTTTACTTCCCTTATCCATAGTGAGAAGGAGTAGGATATAATATTTACAAGTTTCCCTGTGCTTTTAAAAATAATAACATTTGATATTTCCCATCATTACTAACACTGTGTATGTACTTCATGTTTAATGTTAGCCTAATCGTGATTTTCTTCTGGTATCCCAAGCAAAGCCTCTTAACAGCTGGTTTTACCCCGAATAAGTTTTTTAAGAATAATAACTACTTTTAGTCACTTAAATAAGATAAAGTGAACTTTAGGTGCTTCCTAGGGTAGAATTCAGCTACCAGGTGGTTTGACCAGCTCACAGGCACCATGTTTCAATGCAGCTGTGGTGTGAGCTGGAAGCTGTATGGATGGTATGGTAGCATCTAGACGAAACTTCATCAGGTGAATGACTGAGACAGTGAACCCATCTGTGTCAGGTGCTCCCAGCACACTGTCTCAATGGGTGGGCATATTCAGCCAGTCAAGAAGAGTACTACTAAAACACGAAAAATTAAACTGAAACGTTTGGTCTTCCTCTGAGTAGGATGCAAAGGTGGCTTCCTTCCTGGGTCCTTGTCCAGGTAGATCTGAAGAATGAAGCCATGGACAAAAGGTGGAAATTTATTGGGAAATAAGCATAGACTCCCCCATGGGGGCAGGGAGAGACCCCCCTGAATCCCTCTTTCCTAAGGTTTATAAAGGCTGCAGTTCTTTGTGTCCTGATATCCCCTCTGATTGGTCGCTATAGCAGCTTCAGAGCTCAAACCTCATGTGCCCCCCCCCTACTTTTCTCCCTTTTGATTTTCTACTCCCTGTGGCTTTTCTCTTATCACCAGTGAATGGGTATCTTACTTTCCTGTTAGGCTGTGGCACCTTTAGTTCTTCGCGAATGTATGCGTTTCAGCAGCTCCCAGCCCTCCAGCTTTGCAGTTCTCCCCCACTGGCCCCCTAGTTCCTAAAACTCCCTAAACCTACCTATTTTACCCCTAAAAACTCCTTTCATTATGGTGGGTTCTCCAGTAAGGATGCTGAGAGTTGACAATTGTAGCAACCAGTAGCAAACTCCTCAAATGGGAAAAGGGATATAAAAATATAACTATTTGTTGAAAGCCTGCTCTTTGCCAAACAGCTGGCCACTTTCCATGTAAGCAATGATGAAAGCTTGGCTTTTGTTTTCCTATAGAAATTAGCAAAGGCTTTTTGCTCTCAAAGTTCTGGGTAGCCTTTCCTACCCAGAAAATGAAGACCAAAATCAAACGCTGCATTAGGAATATACATTTTTCTATGACCAAGAGAGAACATTTATTGAGGGGCTGATGGCGTTTTAGATGTTGTACAGAACACTGTGGATGCAACAAAATTAATTGTCTCTGTGCAGATAAACCTCCCTAGAACACTGAACTTATCAAGTCTCTATCTCTTCAGGGCCTCACACCTATATTGTTCCTTATCGGGAAAACAAAGAAAGGAAAAAACCTCACAGATAATAGTTCCCTAGGAGTAAATTTCTTGTTCTTATTTTCCCTTTTCATCTCACAGATAAAAATTGCAATAAAAAAAGATAATTCTTCCCAACTGTCAGAACCCATTAGACTTTCTGCAGCCTGATGCTCTGTTAGGTAAACATGCTGTATGCATTTACCTCAATAAACTCATCGGATTTACATTTTGATTGTTGAACACTGTACAAATTGCACATAATTGCCTTCTCTACGGCTACACTCTTGCTATTTGAAACTTTTGAAAATCTTCCTCATCTGGAATTCAGTAAGAGATTAATCTTCCCATCAAATAAGGGGGCAGGAAATTGTCTTTTGCAGTTGTATCCTGTGAGGACACTACTAATTAGAAGCCATTTCCTGCTCTCTGACCACTTTCTAGCAGCACTCCCTGGAGGTCCAAGAGAGGCCGCGTGACAGCATTTGAGGTGGAGCCCTCAGTGGTCAATAAGACTCGTCTATGTGCTGTGTTTGGAGATGGCAGGAATCCAAATTATTTCCAGATCTGTGCTGTCTGTAGAATAGGGTTTCTCAACCTTAGCACTATTGATATTTTGGGTCAGAAAATATTTTTGTTTTAGCTGCCCTATGCATTGTAGGATGCTTAATAGTAGCCCTGGCTCTGCCTACTGAAGACCAGTAGTATCACCTCTTCCTCCCCCAAGTTTGACACCCAAATCTGTCTTCAGACGTTGCTGAAGGTCTCTGGGGGCAACAATCACTCCTGACTGAGAATCACTGCTTCAGAGCAATTGGAATCACATTAAGTATTCAAATGAGGGTGAGCTCACTGGCAATGTTAAGAGCCAATCACTTGGATGAATTTCTTCTCTGACTCTACACAAATGCTAGCAAAAAAACCTGATTCACACATTAACTTCTTTTCCTAAAATTCCTCTCTGGGTTACGTTGAATCAGATAGAGACTTGTCCATTTTCCTGTGTGTAGAGGGACATTAATTTCTAGCTTTCATTCAGAAGTTTCTAAAATCTGGGTCTTGTTTTCTTTCTAAGACATGCTGTTGATAGCAGGTGTAATTTCCAGGGATGACAGTATGATTTTATACTTAGGATAGATAAGATTTAGAATTAATATATTCTTTAGCTTCCATGTTTGAATGAGCTCAAAGAAAAATATAATTATATCCCTCAAACATGTGTTTGCTATTTTGAATGGCAGATTGTATTGTAGTTGGAGAGTAATAGACAATTAACCCCAATACTCTATTTATAAGTTTCTATAATCATGTGATCCAATATACATACACTTAACACAGCAATTTTAATCTAATGATGCTTTTTTATTTATATAACTGCCTCCTCCTTTTAGATATTTGTTCCATATGGCAGGAACTATGTATATTTTATCTTCATGAGTCCATTATATAGAACAGTCACTGGAACATACTGAGCCAACAACAATCTGAGCTAATAAAAGAGTAATATGCAAATTGACCATCACTCCAACACATAAGATGGCCACCCCCATGTGGACACATGATGACTGCCACAAGATAGCCAGCAGGGGAGGGAGGGCAGTTGTAGGTGATCAGGCCAGCAGGGGAGGACAGTTAGGAATGAACAGGCCTTCAGGGGAGGACAGTTGGGGAGGACACAGGCCAGCAGGGGAGGGCAGTTGGAAGCAACCAGGCTGGCAGGGGAGGGCAGTTAGGGGCAATTGGGCTGGCAGGGAAGAAGCTAGGCGTTGATCAGGCTGGCAGGGGAGTGTTTAGGGGGCAATCAGACAGGCAGGCAGGCGAGCGGTTGGGAGTCAGCAGTCCAGGATTGTGAGAGGGATGTCCGACTGCCTGTGGGATCGGCCCTAAATGGGCAGTCGGATATCCCTTGAGGGGTCCCAGATTGGAGAGGGTACAGGCTGGGCTGAGAGCCCCTCCTCCCACCCAGTGTACGAATTTTGTGCCCTGGGCTTCTAGTAGACTCTAAAGTCCATGAGAGAGGAATTCTATTTAGTTGTGTTCACCACCATTTTCCTTTTGTCCTAGTACAGGACATGATGCATAATGAACATTCTACACACATTTGTGGAACAAATGAATGATTGGAAGCCACTCTGCAAAACTGGTTGAATCCTAAGTGTGCAGGTCAAAGGAATTTTGGCTTCATAGCTCAAATGAATTAAAAGTAACTCAATTTAATTTGTTTTGGCTAGGGTTTTGGGAAGAAAATACTTTGCCTCTTTTTACATTTATTTTCTTTACAGATAACCCAAAAGAAAGATGAGATCAACCCAATTAAATGCTTTTAAAAGCAGCCAACATCTGACCAATAAGTGAAAATCAGTGTGAGCATAGCTTTTTCTTGGGGAAAAGAGTTTCTTCTATCCAATTAAGTTGAAAAGAATGAACTCCTATATTTATTAGTCTCTTTAATTATCTATCTATATAGACAGATGATAGGTAGATATATGAATATATATAATTGCTGAGAGAGAGAGAGAGAGAGAGAGAGAGAGAGAGAGAGAGAGAGAGAGAGAGAGGAAGGGGCCAGGAGAGAGAGAAACATCAATGAGAGAGTAAAACATGGATTGGCTGCCTCCTGCACACCCACCCCCTACCAGGGATTGAGCCTGCAACCCTGACTGTGCACTGACTGGGAATCCAACTGGCAATGTTTCAGTGCACGGATGTTGCCTAACCAATAAGCAATGCCATCCAGGGCTATCCTGTATATATATTTTAAAGGCAGGTTAGCACAGTGGTTAAGAATGCCGATGCTATAACCAGGTCAGCCAAGTTTGTATCTTGGATACGTTAGTTATTATGCAACTGTTTTAAAATTGCTTAGCTTGCAGTATTTTAATTTCCTTATGTAATAGGCACACAATTTTAAAATTACTACCCACCTCATAAAGATAATAGGAGGACTAAATGAGTAAATATGCTTAAAACTCCTAAAGGGCATATTGTTAAATAGTATTTTTTCTTTTCAGATCCCAATATTTCAGATCTGAAAAAAAGGTATTATCTAATATAGACATACATATACATACATATATACATATATATTACAAGATTATCTCTATCTCTATCTCTATCTCTATCTCTATCTCTATCTATCTATATATTTATATATATCTTCCAGGTAAAGAGATTGGATGGATTCTTATGTTTCCTTAACTTTAAACATATTGACTGATTGATAAAAAAGCAAAACCTCACTCCATGGAAAGTCCTAGAGAAAGAATGTCCACCATTCTTTCGGCTTTTTTTTTCTTTATTGATTAAGATATTACATATGTGTCCTTATTCCCCCATTTCTCTTCCCACCCTCCACTCATGCCCTCACCCCCCCCCCCCTTGTGTCTGTGTCTCTTACGGTTTTTGAAGGGATGACAGCCTCATGCCCCTGCAGAGACAGAGCTGGTCTTATGGCTTTAGCAAAATGAGATGCTAATGAAGAATGCAAAGGAACAGCTTTAGGGGAAAGAAAGGTATAATGTAGCAGAAATTGCAGACTCAGGCCTTCCATTTTGTAAATATTTGGATTGGTGGAAATTGGTTAATTGAGGCAATTGATTTTCACCTGAAAATGGTAGCAATATCTAATTCATTAAAGCCTGAAATAACATCCTTTGGGCCAAATGGGGTCATTCTGTTCTTAACCTCTTAGTGATACATTAACAGTAGGAAAGCATTTGGACGCATATCTTAAAAAGTGCCACATTAACAGGAATGCACGCTGGAAAGAAATGTAAAAGGACCCAAATCAGCGCCCGCACTTGCACGAAAGGGCGGAGAAAAACCCCCATGGCCTCCAGCCCCGTCCTCCTCTCCAGCAGTATTTTAAGGTCTGTGTTTAATATTGCCAAACCTGCTTGAGTGATAAATGTAACTGTATAAAAATTACTTATTACAACCTGTCATGTTGCCTCACTCACATCGGCTGGGCTGGAGGCATTGTACATAAAACTCGAGTTTCCACCTAGACAGCGTCAGCCGCAATGGCTTTCAAGTAAAATGCTTTCCGTCATGAATACAAAACGTAATTTACCTTTTCATAATACTTCAGTTTGAAACTCGTTGGAAAGCTCATGTTACCAGCAGACCTTCTACCTGAAGGGAGCGGAGAGAGAGTGGGCGAATTCCAAGCTGTCACCTGGGACCCACTGCTGCTTCCCTGCTGTCCCTTTGAAGCAAACTTAAGCTGCTCAATTGTGGGGCCTCTAATTTTTCAAGTCGTATTTATGTGTAATTCCTTTTTGCAACTCTGCAGTGACAGTATGCTGTCAAGGTGGATTAGCTCATTTTCTAAATTGGTGGTTGCACTGGAATTCCTCTTGGAGTGGAGGTTGTTCTGTTCTTGAAGCTCTCAGACCCCTGCCAGCCGCTGTTTGTTGAGCCGCAGAAGCACATGTATTATTTAAAAATGCACCCTGGCCGGCATGGATCCGTGGTTGAGCATCGAGCTATGAACCAGGAGATGACGGGTGGATTCCCAGTCAGGGCTCATGCCTGGGTTGCAGCCTCAATCTCCATGGTAGGGCGCGCAGGAGGCAGCCGATCAATGCTTCTCTCTCATCATTGCTGCTTCGATCTCTCTCTCCCTTTTCATTCCTGAAATCAATAAAAAAGATGTTAAAAAATAAATAAAAATGCAGCCTTTACCCATTTATAAACATGATCCAGTCCCCCTTGGGCTCTGTCAAACCAGTAAAACCTTTCAAACCAGTGGCTTAGCCCAGCCAGTGAGAATACGCAAGCCGGGGACTCTGGGGGAGTCCGAATCTCTGCTTATTGGAACCACTGACTTCAACCCGCGATGTCAGCCAAATGGAAATCGAATGTGAAGGTTCCAAGGAGCCTCTCCGCAGCCCAGCTGATTCATTGTGACTGTTTTTATGGTTGGTCATGATGCGTACAGTATGTGAGGCCCCGTCTGCGGGGGTGTCTGCCCACCAGCCCCCCCCCCCACCACATTGGCTGCCGTGGCCCCCACCAGAACGCACTGGGCACGGGGCTGCAGATGCCTCCCGTTAGCCCAATTCCTTTTGACAATGTTCACATTCAGTTAGGGCCCAAAGTGCTTGTACTTGTCAGTTGGGATAAAGGATGAAGAAAATAGTTCCCCTGTGGAAAGTGAAACAGAACGGCCATGGGAGAGACTCTTTCTGACCACTAGCACTTCTCCAGGCTCTGTGCCTAAGCACCATCCTTAGGAAACAACTCCTGCGTTTTCCACCTCTCTCTCAGTTTGCCGGATGGTGAGTTCTGGAGAAGAGGCAGCTGACCTGCAGGGGCATTCATTATCATGGGCTGTTCTCTTTTTAAGATTTTAGGGGAAATGAAAGTGATCCTGAAGGAAGACGAGTGGGGCAGGGACAGTGTTGCTGCGTAGAAGGTCCCCCTAAAATGTTGGATTTAGATGTCATACTTTGCCTTTTTGTGTCCACATGACTCCTTTTGCTACGGAATTTAAAGCACTAGCCAAATAGTACTTATCATCGTCATACAACCCCGTCAGTAAATGGGATAGTCTTTTTACCAGGAGTTTGAAGATTTTCCAGTATGTAGCTCCAGCCTTGTCCATCTTTTTTTTCAGACCCTTTAAGCTACTTTTCCCTCAAAGGTCCTCATCTTAGGCATACCCGCTCTACCTCTGACTTCATAGTTTACCAGTGCCATTGTTACACTGAGCTTGCCACCTCTTCCTCCTTCAGTTCTACCTTCTTGGATGGATGGAAATGACATTTTCTTTTTCATTTCAAGTAATGTAAGGCATGCCAAGTAAATCCCACTTTAAAATAGTAGTCCCTTACTCTAGGGTTTGCGTCTTGTGCCTCAGCTATAGGACCCTTGCAATAGACACTTGTAATAAAATGTTAGGTTGTGTCATGTCCTGTCCTGTCATACCATGCCATATTATATCATGTCATACTCCCATATCAACAGTCATTTACTAATAGACATTTTGCCATGAGACTTTGTCTCTTGCTGTATCATCTCCTCTCTGTACATCGATATAGTTTCACTTGGGCAGTATATTTTTCAAAATGTATAGGTGTATAGACTGCCCATTTAATTGATTTGGTTTTTTTTAGAGAGAGGAAGGGAGGGAGGGAGAGAGAGAGAGCAATCTGTTGATTTCTGCATGCATCCTGACTAAAGATCAAACCCGCAACCTGGGTATGTGCCCTGACTGGGAATTGAACCTGCTACCTTTTGGTGTATAGAAGGATGCTCCAACCAACTGAGCCACACAGGCCAGAGCTAGAGAGTGCCCATTAAACTAGGAAACATGTAAGCACTAGATAATTTGTTTTATTTAGGATCTTGAATGGGTCTTAATTGGTTATAAATTTATGGTTAATAATGTTTGGTGGATTTATTTTTAAAAGCGTCTAAAGGTGAGTAGATTTGTATTGGGTTCTGGAATAAAACTAGTATGAGGTAGCTATATTAGGTCAGTGGTTATGAGGTCTGCATTTACAGTAGATTTTAATGTTGATGTATTGATTCAGTTGTTATCAAAGCAGTATTTTTGCTTTGGATATTTTTTCTCTTTCATTAATATATATATATATATATATATAATTATATATAATATATATATAATATATAATATATATATAATTAGGGGCCCGGTGCACAAAAATTTGTGCACTCGGGGGGTGAGGGTCCCTCAGCCCGGACTGTGCCCTTTTGCAGTCTGGGACACCTCGGGGGGGATGTCCACCTGCTGGCATGCCTGGCCAGCCTGGGTGAGGGGCTGAGGGCCATTTTCAGGCTGCCCACAGCCCCTTCAGGGTTCATGCACTGGGGGGTGGGAGAGCTGGTGAGTGCAGGCCTGGGCGTTTTCCACCAGAGGGCCCACGATCGCACACGCCTGGTGGGTCCCCACTGCTGAGGGGACACACCTGGCACAGAGCTGGGTGGTGAGCCAGGGGCGGACGCTGGTGCAGGATCCCTTGGTGGGGCCCTGCTGCTGAGCAAACACATCTGGGGTGGAGCCGGGCAGCGGACTGGCTTCGGATTCTCTGCACTGTGCAGCAGACGCTCCCGCACGCCCTGTGGAGGCCCCTGGGGGGCAGATGAAGGTAGCGGACCCTGGACGGGTGCTCCCGCACACCCCCGAGGAGGCCCCCAGGGTGGAGCCAGGCAACTGACCCAGGACAGGCACTCCTGGATGCCCCAAGGAGGCCCCCAGGGGGCAAAGCCAGGCAGCAGACCCAGGACGGCTACTCCTGCATGCCCCGCAGAGGCCCCCCGCGCTCCCGCATGCCCCAGGGAGGCTCCCCGGGGGGCGGACCCAAACAGCGGACCCAGGACAGCTGCTCCTGGATGCCCAGAGGAGGCCCCGAGGGGGCAGAGCCAGGCAGAAGACCCAGGATGGCTGCTCTTGCAAGCCCCGAGGAGGACCCACTCTCCTGCATGCCTGGTGGAGACCCCCGGGCGGCGGAGCCAGGCAGTGGACCTGGGATGGGTCTCCTGGATGCCCCGAGGAGACCCCAGGCCGGAGCCCCCCAACTGAGCTGACACAGCTGGCACAGCTATGCAGGCCTCGGAGGCTCCCAGTGCAGAGCCACTCTGCCAGCCTCCATCTGGCTGGGTTAATTTGCATACAGCCGCTCTGATTGGCTGGTGGGCGTGGCCGTGAGCAGAGGCTCAGCCAGCTTAGGCAGGCAGTTGCAACAGAAGCCTTTGGTTTGCTCTAGCTCCATGGCTGCTGGCCTCCATCTTGGCTGGGTTAATTTGCATACAGCTGCTCTGATTGG
>PVJC01009313.1:0-22778 GCA_004026665.1 Murina feae
TTCTCAGCCCTGCGTTGAGAGACACCAGGTCTCTGTGTCCCACGGTAATTGCTGCAAGCAACACTGAGAGAAACCCGCTTTGGATTTCCTCCCGGTGCCAGTCAGTCCCCCTTCTCCGGGTGTGCGTGCATCTGGGTCCTCAGAAACTCGCCTGGAACTGGAGTTCAGAGCCGCTGGGAATTTGTGGCTCTCTCCGTTTTGGAAAAGAACCGCGTCCTCCGGCGCCAGCCCTCTCCCCGAGCCCCATGCGCGCTCCTCCGTACCTCTGTACTTTGCTTCCACCACTCCTCTGAGTCTCAGACTCTTTTCTAGTTGTAGGATTTTCACTCAGCCAGCCTTCCTGTGGGTGCGAGTGGTGTCCGTGTGTTCTTTTCGTGGTTTTTCTGAAATAGTTGTTCACGGCTGCATTTACGGTGCTTACCTTATGCCGCCATCTTGCTGTCCACTTATATTTTCTGTAGCAAATAATTCTCTTTACCTTAAAAATAAAAAGGCCGACGAAAATTGGCAAAATGAAAAATTGATATTTAAATTTTTAATACTTAATTTTTATTTTTCCTCAGGGTCAATGACTGTATATTGCGAGTAAATGAAGTAGATGTTCGTGATGTAACACATAGCAAAGCAGTTGAAGCTTTGAAAGAAGCTGGGTCTATCGTACGCTTGTATGTTAAAAGACGGAAACCAGTATCAGAAAAAATAATGGAAATAAAACTCATTAAAGGTCCTAAAGGTATACATAAATCACACTAAGACAAATTAAGTAAGATATCTTTGAATTAAGTATAACTACGAAGTTATTTATGACACATTCTAAGATTAACAATACTGGTAATGTACAGAAATTACATGAATTTTTAGAATTTGTACTCTTTCTGCTGATTTTTATTTTAAGTAGACTTCTACTTAAATACTTTGAAGTAATGAATAGTGTGGATATTAACTTGTAATCTTTAATCTATAGTATGTTATATACAAGTACAAAGACTAAGTTAAAAGAAGAAAATATGAATATGATTAGCAGTTCATCTGCAATGAGTACTATGAAGATTTGATTTCTGAATTTCGAAAACGTGGATGGAATTAAAGATAAATAGAAATATTGATTCTAATTTGTGATTCATGGAAGAGGTGGTACTCCAGTGAACAAAATAAGGAATAGAGAGCTACAGATTTGTTTAGTACTAAAGCTATGAGATATATGAATTCCATAAGTGCATTATTTAAAATTAATTCGTAGAATTTTGGAAAAATATTCACATTTCTGAAGCTTATTCTGCCCATCACCAGCAGACAATTTTATTATTTTTTTCTTAATTGTTTTAATCTTCTGAAGGTATAAAAAGTGTTAGTAAGAAGCAGTTAAGTTCAAAACAAAAGTGAAACATAATTTTACAATGTCTCTTTGAACTAACCAACTAATTCTTTAACAAAGAGACTTTAAGACATAACCTGGGAATGAGGAACAGAGGAACTTATTTGTAACAGTAGCACTTATAATTACAGTTGTCCCCTGATTGAGAACAAGTATTTAGGAATTTAAAAGTAGGTAAATAGATTATTTTCTATTTTAAAAACATAGTGTGAAATTATCACCTTCTGTTTTCATCCATTTCTTTCTGACTTTAGTTCACATTTATTGCTGAGATTCTAAAACTAGTGTTTTCCAAACAGGTCTTGGGTTCAGCATTGCTGGAGGTGTTGGAAATCAACATATTCCGGGGGATAATAGCATCTATGTAACCAAAATAATTGAAGGAGGTGCAGCACATAAAGATGGTAAACTTCAGATTGGAGATAAACTTTTAGCAGTAAGTATAAGAAATATTGTTTTGAAAATTATTTTGATTGTCTTTTTTTTTTTTTTTCTATCTGACAGACTCTGGAATTTCAACTTGCCAAAAATGTTTCATTGATTTAAATGAGTGCATACTAGCCTTACTTTAGTCAAAACCTGCAAATGATTCTTGGTATTATCTTTTTTTTTTTTTTTTTCAATTTCCTCTACCTGTTCCCCTACTTTTTTCTTTTATTTTTTCTTCTATTTTTTGTTGATGGGCTAGGGGCTTGGATTTACAGTATTGTTTAATCATAGCTCTTAGGTTCATAACACAATCTCATTCTTTGTTCAGATGTGACATTTATTTAGTTTTATACTTAAGTTAATTGATTGTTTTATTTATAATGAAAACTGCTTAAGTCATTACACAACCCAACAATTTGTTATTTCTTTGCATTTTATTTTATTATTTTTGTCCTTTTTATTGAATTTAGTGGAGGGACACTGGTTAACAAAATTATACCGATTCCACATACACAAGTCTACAACACATCATCTGTACACTGTATTGTGTGTTCATCACCCCAAGTCAAGTCTCTGTTCATCACCATTTATCCCCCTCTATACCCTCCTTCACCTCCCTCTACTACCCCTCCCCACCAGCAATAACCACTTTTCATTTTAAAAATTGTTTAATCATATATATATAATAAAAGAGTAATATGCAAATTAACCATCACTCCGATACACCTAAGCCATGCCCACCAGCCAATCAGAGTGGAGATATACAAATTAACCCAGCCAGGATGGTGGCTGGCAGCCACGGAGCTAAACAGGAGGCTTCTGTTGCACCAGCGATGGAGGCCCTAGGCAGGCTGGGCCTCTCCTCAAGGCAACAGTGTTTCAATTATCGGAGCCATGGAGTTGAAGCAAACAGGAGGCTTCGTTACCTAACTAGGCCTCTGCTCAAGGCAACAAAGTTTCATTTATAAAAGATAAATAAACCCCAGCAACCTGATTCTAGCCAGCCTCGCTGGGACGTTGGGTCAATGGTAGCTGTGGGCAGCCTGAAAACGGCCCTCAACCCCTCACTCAGGCTGGCCACCCCTCCATGAAGTGAGGGTCTCTTCTGGGGGGCTTGGCCAATCTGCAAACAGCCATCAGCCCCTCACCCAGGCATGCCAGCAGGTGGACATCCCCTAAGGGGTCCCAGACTGCAAGAGGGCACAGGCTAGGCTGAGGGACCCACCGCCCCCCCCAAGTGCACAAATTTTTGTGCACCGGGCCTTTGTACACACACACACACACACACACACATACACACACTAGAGACCCAGTGCACAAAATTCATGCAGAGGGGGGTGGAGGGACCCTCCAGCAGTCAGACATCCCTCTCATAATCTAGAACCACTGGCTCCTAACTGTTCACCTATCTGCCTGTCTGGTTGCTCCTAACTGCCCTCTCCTGCTGGCCTGGTCGCCCCTAACTGCCCTCCCTGGCCAGCCTGGTCACCCCTAACCACCTCTACCTCGGCCCCTGCCACCTTGGTTTTTTCTGGAAGGATGTCCAGATGATGTCCAGTCTAATTAACATATTACTCTGTTATTAGTATAGATAAATATTTCTCATATTATTCTCTATTTTTCTATATGTATGTAAAATACTCCAGAATATTTTAAGCAAATAAAAACTGGTCAAGTTGCAGAAAAATAAAAGTTTTGAAATACAACCTGGTAGGCTTGAAAACAACATTTGCGTAAAAGGGCATAAGTTGCAGTGGCAACAAAACCTGTTAGGATTGCTTCATTAATATTCTTTTGTTGGAAAGGTGTGGTTTGGGCAAAGGAGAAAAGGAAACCAGCCCAATAAAAGGGAATGTCTGATTGGGCCGTTGCCACAGCAGAGAGGGGCAGGTGCGGCAAAGGTTCAGACAGTCCCACAGGCAAGGATGTCTGTGTGTATGGGACACCAAAGGACACCTGTCACACCAGAAACACAATTTGCTAACACTCACAGTTGCAGAGCTCAGCAACAATCACTGCTTTTAAAACTATTATCTCCCTGACATGTAAAATATACATACTTATAAATATACTACGGGCCCGGTGCACAAAAATTTGTGCACTCAGGGAGTGGGGGTCTCTCAGCCCGGCCTGTGCCCTCTTGCAGTCTGGGACACCTCGGTGGGGATGTCCACCTGCTGGCATGCCTGGCCAGCCTGGGTGAGGGGCTGAGAGCCATTTTCAGGCTGCCCACAGCCCCTTCAGGATTCGTGCACTGGGGGATGGGAAGGCTGGTGAGTGCAGGCCTGGATGTTTCCCACCGGAGGGCCCACGATTGCACACGCCTGGTGGGCCCACACCGCTGAGGGGACACACCTGGCGCAGAGTTGAGTGGCAAGCCAGGGGCGGATGCTGGTGCAGAATTCCTCGGTGGGGCCGTGCTGCTGAGCAAACACACCTGGGATGGAGCTGGGCAGTGAACTGGCTTCAGATTCTCCGCACTGTGCAGCAGACGCTCCCGCACGCCCTATGGAGGCCCCTGGGGGGCGGATGAAGGTATCGGACCCTGGACGGGTGTTCCTGGACACCCTGCGGAGGCCCCCAGGGCAAAGCCAGGCAGTAGACCCAGGACGGCTGCTCCTGCACACCCTGCAGAGGCCCCGTGCTCCTGCACGCCCGGGGGAGGCCCCCAGGGGGTGGAGCCAGGCAGTGGACCCGGGACAGGCGCTCCTGGATACTCCTCGGAGGCTTCTGGGGGTGGAGCTAGGCAGCAGACCCAGGACAGCTGCTCCTGGACGCCCCGAGGAGGCCCCAGGCCAGACCCCCCCTCCCACTGAGCTGACACACCTGGCACAGCTATGCCGGCCGGCCATGGAAGCTCCCGGTGCAGAGCCGCCCTGCCAGCCTCCATCTTGGCTGGGTTAATTTACATACAGCCGCTCTGATTGGCTGGTGGACGTGGCTGTGAGCAGAGGCTCAGCCAGCCTAGGCAGGCAGTTGCAACAGAAGCCTTTGGTTTGCTCTAGCTCCATGGCTGTTGGCCTCCATCTTGGCTGGGTTAATTTGCATACAGCCGCTCTGATTGGCTGGTGGTAACGGTCAATTTGCATGTTTCTCTTTTATTGTATTAGATATGCCCTCTTTGAGCTTCCCCTGCCCTCCACTTAATATCTGGTTGGCTATGGCCTTCTTTTCATGTCAGCGAATTGGATGTACAGACATAATTTTTAATGGCAACAGTGTTATCCCTGACTGTTTGACATTACTATGGGTTTACTTCACTAAACCTTTATGGTGGGGCAGGTTGTTTCCAGTTTCCCCAACTACAGTAAACATAATTGCTTATTTGCAATTATGACATTATGGCATCAACAACTACAGTATACTTAGTTGCTTATTTGACTGTTTACTTAGGACACATTCACAGACATGGAACTCCTGGCCCAAAGCTAATTCACTTGAATTTTGATCCACATTTCTAAATTGACTTTTTATAAAGTGCTTCTGTTTGATTAGTCCATTGGTTTTAAATCAGATTACACTCCCACAAACAGGTTAAGAGAAAACTGTTCAATGTGCCTTGGGCAAATTGCAAACTCTTGCTGAACTTGAGCGACCTCGTGGCACGGGACTTGGAGGATCCGGGTTGGAGAGTGAAGTCCAGGGAAGCTTGGGTGGTGTGGTGGAGGGCCCTGTGTGGGTGCAAGCATGTGAGTGTGTGTTACTTGGGTCCACGCTCACGCACACACCCTCACTCCCGCTCTGCACCCTTGACCGCCAGGAACCTCCATGGAGCCTGCCGTAAGCTTGGATGCATCCAGTCCCAGCACCAAGCGAGTCTGAGAAAGTGCCCCAGACTGACTCCCGCCCACACCAATGGGAGGTGGGACCAGGAGGATCCTGGCTGGAGGGTGAAGTTCAGGGAGAGGAGACACGGTGGCGCAGCCGAGGGCCCTGAGAGTACGGGCACGTGTGTGTCGCTCTGGTCCATGCTCATGCACATACCCTGCGGGCACGTGTGTGTCGCTCTGGTCCATGCTCATGCACATACCCACATGCCCGCACCCCTCTCTGCACCCTTGGCCACCAGGAACCTCGAGGAGTTCAACCTGCTTGCTAATCCCCACCCACTTGGTTGAGCCTTCAGTGGTTTACATAAATAGATGTGTGTGTGTGTGTATCCCGCATTCAAAAGCTGTTAAATCGTGTTGTTTACCCATATCTTCAGAAAAAAATCACTTCTACTGTCATGATAAACAACCTGCTTCCCTATTTATAATGATCTGGCCCTCTAGCAACTTCAGCGCGAAATTATAGCTAATTTGCCTACAAACATCAGGTGGTCATAATAATCTGGCCACTCAGTGTATATATACATATATATGTTTAAATATTTCATTCAGTATTATTTGTTTTGAATTTTTTTTAAGGCTGTTATGCTATATGTAGTCTTTTAATACATTTTTCACTAAATATTGTTTTACTAAGATTTATCCATATAGAGTTGAAATTTGTCCATTTTACCTCTACATAGTCTATTCTGGGACTATATCACAGTTTATGTATCTAATCTTCATCAATAATGGTCTTAGCCTATGCATGTTCCCTAGAAAAGCAAAACCTGAAGCAAAGCTCCTATACTAAGTATGTGTAATGGGGTGGTGGAATCTCAACAAAGCTAGAGTGAGTGAAAATAGAAAGTGAGGCAGAGAATGAAGGAAAGCTTATACCAGATACTATGTTTCTGACCTGGCCATAATTTCATAAGAAAATGTAGTTGATGGCTTATCATTTAGGACAGTCTTCCAGGTAGGTCATGTGGAACCAGCCATCAGGGAACAGAAAAGATTTATCTGCTAGTCTTTTTAGTCCTCTGTCTCCTGTTAATTAGTCCATGCCCATGGGGTTAATTTTTGGACTGTGTTACCCAATCCTCTGGGCAAATTCTAGGGAAGCCAACTCACTCACTCTGTGGCACAGCACTTCCCCTGACCTCAGAAATGGTGGAAAGGGCTAGGTAGAGCCTTAGTAGTCTAAGCAAGTCAAATATGGGCTTCAAATGTGTTACAGCTCCCACTCTATGGAACACATCAACCATGCCCAAGCCCAGTCCTTACTGCAGAAGAGGTTGAAAGAACTAGTAATGAATGGTAGGAGATAAGGTGAGAGGAGAAGTAGCCAGGAGTCCACTAAGCAAGCAGCCAAACCCCAGTAGGAAAGTAGGCTAAAATGAATCTGAAAAGACATATATAGTGGTTATTTATTTTCTTTTTCTTTCTTTTTTTTACTATGATTAATTCTTCTAGGAAGGCCTTTTGTATGTTCTAGACATTGTACAGGGTACAAAATTTTCACTTAACTCTAACTAAACGTGGAATTTAATGGATCACAGCCTATTAGTAATATTATACAAAACTATCATGTTTTCCAAACTCCTTGTAAAAATTTTACATTTCCATCAGTAATCATAAATGATTCCTTTGTTCTACATGCTGTCCAGTACTGCTTATTATTACAACAGGAGATGGGCTGATTATTTTTTAGTTAATGATGGGGAAGAGGAGGAGCTGACCTTGAAATGCTTTTCACTAACTTATCCTGTCACAGCTGTGACCCAAACTACAACCAAAACCCTCTCATCATCACCTGCATACGCACACATTCTCTCTCTCTCTCACACACACATACACACACTATAGCACTACACCTATATTTACTAGTTCAAAAGAGTCTTTTTCCACTGGGTTTCTCTCTTTTATTTTTTAATTTCTTGGATACCATGTTTTTCTTTATGGTTTCCTCAGAATCAATTTCAGTGGTAGGGAGCCAACAATTTAGGCTGATTTACCTTTTAGTATGGCTTTGGTAGTCATTGTATTCTTAGTTCTCATATTAATTGACACATCAAGCATTTGACGCACCTTCTTTCTTCTTCAACACTTTTAGAAGGTGCATAGTCACCTTCTATCTTGGTATTTCGCTTACCTCACTAGTCACTTCTCATTCTCGTTTTGGGTGCATCTTCTCTCTAATCTCTAAACATGAAATGATCTAGACTCAGTCCTTGTATATTTTCTCTTTTCTCTTTGATTTAATGGGTTCATTTGCATATGAAAATACTAAGTATTGTTTTCTGAACTTTAGTTTTATTTTTACACACACAGAGACACACCCTTTTTGTGCATAAATGAAATATATAAATGTTTAACATGATTTTTGTCAAAACATTTGAAAAGCCCTGAGATTTTATCTAGTCCCCTTTTCTATGTCTCCAAGACTCATCTCAAATTTAATAGATCTAAAAATAAACTTCTAAGTCCTTTCCCCACTCATTACCCCCAACTCCTTCTCTTTGCACATTCTTCACATTTCATTACATGGGAACTTTGTCTTTCTATTTGACCAGATCTAAAACTTTAGAATAATCCTCTTTCTTTCACACTCCCCATTGAATCCCTTAGCAAATCTTGTCAACTCATTAGCTAACTAATGCTGCCTAAAAATAAAAATTAAAAAATAGTGACTAAAACAATAACAATCATTTATTTGCTTACACTTCTGCAATTTAAGTAGGGCTTGCCAGAACAGCCTATCTCTACTCCACATGATATCAACTGCGGTGACTCAGGTAGGCCAAGAATCCACTTCGAAGTTGGTTGGCTCACATATGGTGGATAAATTGTTGTTGGCTGTCAGCTGGTAACTCAACTGGAGCTGTTAGCCAAGTGTTTAATTCTCTAGTGTCCTCTCCACATGGCTAAGTTGGACTTCTCACAGGATGATAGGTTCCAAGAAGGGCATGCCAAGAGAGAGCCTTCCAAGAAGGCAAGCTCCAATGTGTGGCATTTATCAACCCTCTTTTTACATCAGTTACTATTATGTCATTGGCTAAAACTAGTTACAAGGCCAAGCAAGATTCACTGTAGGAAGGGATTTTACAAGGGTATGAATTACAGGCCACCAAAGGAACAATATACCACAGCCATGTATTTCAAAATGCAAGCAGTCCTCACTATACACAATAATTTGGGACCATAAAAATTATGCAGCTAAAGCCCTGAAAGGCAATATTAATAATCAGTGGGGAAAGTTATTTATGGTTTGACAAAAATTTAGAAATTTTTGTCAAAATATGAAAACTCCTGCTGTTGATTATAAAGGTACAAATTAGGACAATAAAAAGTATACTAAAGCAAATATTTGTTTATTAGTACATTCTAATTTAAGGCATTAGAAAAATTTATAGTATTTCTTTGCCAAAAAAATTTACCAAAAGGAAACGCAATCTAAACTTAAAGCTAGCAGAAGAAAGAAAGGAAATAATAAAGATTAGAGCAGAAATTAATGAAATAGTCAGTGGGGAAACCATAGAGAAGATGAACCAAACCAAAACTTGATTCTTTGAAAGATTAACAAAATTGACAAACATTTAACTAGACTGACAAAAAAAAAAAAGACTAATTTCTTAAAGTAGAAATGAAAGAAGAGACATAAGGGAACACTTTTATTTATGAACAACTATATGCCAACCAACACATTACGTAACTTAGATAAAATGGATAAATTCTTAAGAAAGACACTAAGTACCTCTTCTATTCACTGTTGCACTGATAGGACAACAAAGAACGAAAAAGACATTCATATTGAGAAGGAAATGTACAACAGTATTTGTAGGTTATGTCATAATGTATATAGAAAATCCTAAGGAACCTAAAATAACTAATAAATTTGCCAAGGTTGAAGGATACACCATCATCACCTAAAAATCAATTCTGTTTTTACACAGAAAATAGATGGTGAATAAATAATTGAAAAAAATTCAAATTGACTATTACCAGTGGAAATACAAATTTAAATATAGCCCTAGCCAGCTTGGCTCAGTGGACAGAGCGTCAACCTGTGGATTGAGGGGTCCCAGGTTCAATCCAGCCGGGAGCACATGCCTGGGTTGCAGGCTTGATCTCCAGGGTGGGCAAGGCATGCAGGAGGTAGCCGATCAATGATTCTCTCTCATCATTGATGTTTCTGTCTCTCCTTCTTCCTTCCTCTCTGAAATCAATATTTTTTTAATTTAAATATAATTGATGTATAAATCATAATCACAATTTTACAGGCTCTATTTATACGATAAATTGATAATATTCAGCATTTGCAAAGGTCTGAGTAGATGGGTACTCATTCTATGGGTATAAATGTATTAAGTAAATTCTTTATAAGAATAGTTTAAATAATCTATTAATATTGGAATGGCTTAAAAATTATAATAGAATTCCACAATGGGGTACTGTACAGTAGTTTTTAAATTAAATAATTCTTTGTGGCCCAACATGGAATGATCTCTAAGGTATCTTATATTAAAAATCAAGTTGCAGAACAAAAACCTTACGATTTCAGTTTCTTAAAAAAAAAAACAAACTAAAATCTAATCTAATAAAAGTAATATGCAAATTGACCTTCACTCCATTACACCAAAGCCATGCCTGGCAGCCAAACCACACCCATCAGCCAATCAGAGCGCCTATGCAAATTAACCCAGCCAAGATGGTGGCCGGCAGCCACGGAGCTAGAGCAAACAAGAGGCTTCCATTGCACCAGCATGGAGGAAACTGCCTGCCTAGGCCGCTGAAGGCAACAAAGTTTAAATTATAGAAGCCACAGACCTGAAGCAAATAAGAGGCTTCATTTCACCAGCGATTGAGGAAACTGCCTGCCTACGCTGGCTCTGGCCTCCGCTCAAGGCAACAAAGTTTTAATTATAAAAGCTAAATAAACCGTAGAAACCTGATTCCAGCCAGTCTTGCTGGGACTTTGGGTCAATGGGAGCTGTGGCCAGCCCAAACAGCCATCTGCTCTTCACCCAGGCTGATCGGGCACCCCATTGGGGGGACACCCACCTTAAAGGGGCTGTGGCAAGTCTGCAAACAGTCATCAGCCCCTCACCCAGGCTGGCCAGGCACCCCAGCAAGGGACCCCTACCCTGAAGGGGCTGTAGCCAGCCTGCAAACAGCCATCAGCCCCTCACCCAAGCTGGCCAGGCACCCCAGTGGGAACCCCACCCTGATTCGGGACACCCTTCATGGCAAACCAGCTAGCCCCCACCCATGCATCAGGCCTCTATCCTATATAATCCTATATAATAAAAGGGTAATATGCAAATTGACTCTAACAGCAGAACCACTGGGAATGACTGGTCACTATGACATACACTGACCACCAGGGGGCATATGCTCAATGCAGGAGCTGCCCTGGTGGTCAGTGCACTCCCACAGGGGGGGAGCTCTGCTCAGCCACAAGCCAGGCTGATGGCTGCCAGTACAGCAGTGGTGGTGGGAGTCTCTCCTGACTCCTCAGCAGCACTAAGAATGTCTAACTGCAGCTTAGGCCTGCTCCCCACTGGCAAGTGGACATCCCCTGAGGGCTCCCAGGCTGCCAGAGGGATGTCTGACTGCCAGCTTAGGCCTGATCACCTGGGGAGCGGGCCTAAGCCAGCAGGTGGACATCCCCCAAGGAGTCCCAGTCTGCGAGAGAGCACAGACCGGGCTGAGGGACCCCCTTCTCCCCCCGAGTGCACAAATTTTTGTGCCCTGGGCCTCTAGTGTAATAATAATTCCTAAATGCCCAAGAGTGTGTGGGAGCCCTAATCAGAGGATTAGGCTGGATGTTCAAGGCCAGTTTGCCATACGCATGTGCAAAGGCAAGGACACTGCAGTTTTACTGTATGCATTGCACAGGCATATGTTTCTGTAACCCAAATATGATGTCACTAGTTGGCAAGAACTCTCATTTGTCTATAAGTTGCCATAAGAGTGTGTTGCTGACTAGCAGGTGGCTGGCTCCTATGTTTGTTGTGGCTACTTTGTGAGGCAGTTTTTGCATGGCTGCTTTGTGGGGCTACTTTGTCTGATGGCTCCTTGTTAGCAATGGCCACTTGGTCTCCAATAAAGTCTCTTATCTGCCTACTACTTCTCATATCTTCTATTTAATACCCAGCGTTCATGTGGGTACAGCCCCTAGCAGAAGAGGACTTGTGCTCTCACATTTGGCCCAGCAAGCAGGGTTCAGGAGTAAGTGCTCTGACAAAGTGGAAGGAAGAGTCCAGTCTCGGGGATTTGGAAGCAGAGGGCTAGAATCAAAATTGGCTATTTCATTAACATACATAAACAACTTCACTTACCATAAACAACTTTCTAATATCATCATAACATTAAAAATGGGGATTTTTCCCCACACCCCTTTGTATTCCTTAAATCACTCCAATATTTTTCTTACCTTTGATGTAAATATTTACCACCAAAAAGCAGAAAGCAAGTGAACATGTTTTAAAATAAATGTCTTGGTGATTTTCTTTTAGGTGAATAGTGTGTGTTTAGAAGAAGTTACTCATGAAGAAGCAGTGACTGCTTTAAAAAACACATCTGATTTTGTTTATTTGAAAGTGGCAAAACCTACAAGTATGTATATGAATGATGGCTATGCACCACCTGATATCACTAACTGTAAGTCCCTTTGCTTTCATCTATGTTATTGTTGCCTTAGATACTTTTTTTAGTCTCCTTGTAGTACACTCTTTCTTTAAAAATCTTTATTATTGAGAGTATTACAGATGTCCCCCTGTTTCCCCCTATCGTCCCCCTCCACCCAGTTCCAACCCCACTCCAGGCCTTCACCACCCTATTGTCTGTGTCCATAGGTAATGCATATATCCATATAAGATCACAGGTTAATCTCTTCTCGCTCCCCTCCTTCCCCCTGTCCTCTGAGATTAGTCAGTCTTCCATGCCTCTGGTTCTGTTATATTCATCACTTATTTTCATTAGGTTTCTTGTTTGTTTATTTTGATTTTTAGACTCAATTATTGATAGATGTGTATTTACTGCTATCTTATTGTTCATATTTTGTGTCTCCTCCCCTCCTCCTCCTCTTCCTCCTTTTTCCTCTTCCTCTTCCTCTTCTTAAGGATTACCCTTCAACATTTCATGTAAGACTGGTTTGGTAGTGATTAACTTCTATAGCTTTTTCTTGTCTGTGAAGTTTTTTATCTGATCTTCAATTCTAAATGATAGCTTTCCTGAATAGAGTAATCTTGGTTGTAGCCTTTTGGCTATTCAGCACTTTGTATATTTTATTGCCATTCTCTACTGGCCTAGAAACTTTCTGTTGAGAAATCAGCTGACAGTCATATGGGCACTCCCTTGTAGGTAACTAACTGTTTTTCTCTTGCTGCTTTTTAGACTCTTTGTCTTTAACCCTTGGCATTTTTATTATGATGTGTCTTGGTGTGGGCCTGTGGGAACCCCTTACACGTCCAGCGTGGTTCAGGGTTCCTATTCAGAATTGGAGTTCTGGAGGAGGCCACACACAAAATGAAGAGAGAGACTAGAAGAGAATCAATTTGGAAACTGGGGGACCAGGCATGGAGTCTACCTCTAATGGATGAGACTGCCCACTGTTGCCTGGGCTTCACCAGCCTTTTCTTGAGTCTTTTAGAAATACACCCATATCCTTAGGCAGGAAA
The DNA here is from genome assembly GCA_004026665.1 of Murina feae. Taxonomy (NCBI): domain Eukaryota; kingdom Metazoa; phylum Chordata; class Mammalia; order Chiroptera; family Vespertilionidae; genus Murina; species Murina feae. The sequence goes on from PVJC01009313.1 coordinate 13,299, forward strand.
TTCCAAGCTAGAATTTACATGTAATTAACAGGTGGGGTTTGCTTTTACTAGCAGTGCTTCAACTTAATGGGTGCATAGCTCTGACCTTTCAGAGCAACCAAGGTTGGTGAAAACAATCAGTTTCCAGCATAGGTCTGTGTGGATTCCTCTTGTTTGGGACTGTGTGCGTTCCTTGGACTTGTAAGTCTATTTCTTTCACCAAGCATGGGGAAGTTTTCTTTTATTTCTTCTAAGAGATTTTCAATATCTTGCTCTCTGTCTTCTCCTCCAGCACCCCCATAATGCAAATGTTAGTACACTTGAAGTTGTTCCAGAAGTTCCTTACACTATCTTCATATTTTTCGATAATATTTTCTTTTAGCTCTTCTGATTGGGTGTTTTGTGCTTCCTCATATTCCAAATCATTCATTTGATTCTCAGAATCCTCTACTCCACTGTTGAATCCCTGTAAATTATTCTTTATTTTAGTAGGTGTATGCTTAATGTCTGGCCCTTTTTCATGTTCTCACTAAGGTTCTTAAAATTCTCACTAAGATCCTTGAAAATCTCACAAAGTCCCTTGAAGCTCTTATTAAGATCCTTGAGCAACCTTATAACCATTGTTTTGAACTCTGTATCTAGTAGTTTGCTTGCTTCCATTTCATTTAGCTCTGTTTCTGGAGACTTCTGTTCTTTCATTTATGACCTGTTTCTTTTTCTCCACATTTTGGCTGCTTCCTGGTGTTTGTTTTTGTGTATTTGATAGAGCTGCTATGTCTCCTGGAATTGGTAGAGTGGCCTTGTGTAGTAGGTGTCCTTTTGGGTTGAGTGACTCAGCCTCCTCAGTCACCTGAGCTGGGCCCTTAGGTGCACTCCTGTGTGGGCTGTGTGGACAGTTTTGGTGTAGTTGAGCCTTGATTGCTGTTGGCATCAGCAGGAGGAATTGACCTCCAGGCCAACTGGCTGTGAGGACCAGCTGTGACTACAGTGGAAGAGCTGCTGTGCAGGAGACACTCCTGTGGAGCAGGACTTGCTTCAGTATGCTTTGGTGCTCACTGAGAGTGCCCCTTGAGTGTGTCACTTGTGGATGTGTAGAGTTGTAATCTCGTATGGTCTGAAGCTGTCCACTAGTTCATGGATCTTCCTGGAGATGCAAAGTCAGCCACTGCCTGGGGCCACCCAGCAGGAACTACAGAGTAATCTGGAGATAGCTGCTACTTGTACTAGGCCTGGAAGTGCCCAGGCAAGGCCCAACTCTGAAGCAAGGCAGGCTGGTGCTAGTGCCAGGTGTTGGACCTCTTACTGAAAGGTATGAGGCACACTGATGCCAGCTGCTGCTTGTTTGAGAAATTTTAGGAAAATATGTAGTCTGAACCAGAACAGGCCATTCATATGGAAAAGCTGCTACAAACAGCTTGGGGGGAAGGGGGGTTTTAAATTGGTTGGGGGGAGGGTCTCAGGGAATCACCAGAGGAGGAGCAAGCTATGTGAGACAAGCTGATGAAAACTCACATATGGCTGCTGGTCAGCTCTGGAGTTGAGTAGAGGCCCCAGCACAGAAACAAGGATCCCTGGGAAAAAGCTGCACCTGAGTTCTTTCCCAGATGCCAGGCAATGCAGTTTCTCCCTGAATGTCCCAGGTTCCTTTCAAACCGCTGCCCTAGTGCTGGAGCCCAGAGTGATCAAATCCATGTGCTAGCCCTTTAAGAAGAACTGCCTGGGTCTCTAGCAGCTTCCGTGTTACTCAACCCATTTACCACTGGTTTTTACAGCCTGAAGTTACGGGAACTTCTCTTCCCAGCTCTCGAATCTTTGGCTGTGAGTCCAGTGAGGGGCTGGGACCTCTTTCTCCTCACAGGAGGCCTCCGTAGCCACAATATCCTTCCTGATGAAAAACGCCACACATGGGGCATTGTACCAGCCTTTTCCATGCCTTTTCCCCTCCTACCAGTCTCAGTGTGCTTCCTTCTTTACTTCTCTACTTGTAGGGCTTCCATTCAGCCATATTTCAGGTGGTTCTGAATGATGTATTTTAGTTGTAATTTTGTTGTGGTGGTTGGAGGCAGCAATTGCCAGCATTTACCTATGCCGCCATCTTGGTTCCCCTGTATCCTTAGATGTTAAATGTATTTTTATAAAAAGTTTACAATATAAAGTTAAGATATTATACAAATATTTTTAAAGGAACTACTAAGCATTTTAACCTAATAGTTTTTAAAAATCAATTTTAAGTCAGAATCTTCGTGATGGAGGTGGGGCTTTTCACCTTTAGTGTTTTATAGCAACATTAATTCTCAAATTTTATGTAAATAGCAGTCACCAAAGGTTATTTGCAAATAATGTAGATTCTTGTTTGATTTTAATAGTTTTGGAGTACAGAAATTTATTTAAAAAGCAGTTGATTCTTTTAACAAGCAAGGTAATTCTAATCTAGTGCTGCTGATTCATGGCCACACTTTGAGAAACACTAATTAAAATACAGTATTTCAAACACTTGGGCTTTTCTATAATCTCAACTATGAGCACACAGATATTATTTCTGTACAACAAGCTCCTAGTGTATTGCCTAACTATATTGTGTACAATACAATTAATTGTGTAGCTTGAAATTGAATTGTTATGAAAGTACTTGTGTTGTTTCCTATTTTCTTGTCAGTTTTTTTAATGTACAAGCTAAAATGAGATTTAAATCTATTTTAATGTATTCGTGTTGGTTGCAAAATGAAAGTTTTGTTTGGTGCATTGAGTTCACTTTAGAAGCACCATGTGTAGTAAAGATCTTTAATGTTTTCCTTTTAATATCCTTTTCCAGGTTTTCCTTTTTAAATTGTAGAGATATTTGTGAATTTTGCAAGTGGCAGTGTTTCCAATTTTAAACTTGGCAAAATTCATTATCACCAGTAATTATTGTAAGTTAAATACAAATTATAGCCCTAGTTGGTTTGGCTCAGTGGATAGAGTGTCGGCCTGTGGAATGAAGAGTCCCAGGTTCTATTCCGGTTGAGGGTACATGCCTGGGTTGCCGGCTCAGTCCCCAGTAGGAGGCATGCAAGAGGCAACCAATCAATGATTTGCATCATTGATGTTTTTATCTGTCTCCCTTCCTTTCAGAAATCAATAAAGGTATATTTTAAAAATATACAAATTATATTTTCAAATGTATCTACTGTCCTCCAGTGGTACATCTTTATTACCTGCTCTTTGAGTCCTTATATACTCAAGTATAACTAATAGTATTTCACTAATAGTATTCAGTTTCTTTAATAGACAAGAATGATGTCTTATATTCATTTGTATCAAAAAAAACTTTGCTACTTGTTTAAAATTCTTACATACAGTTGATTTTTAGCACAAATCTATATATAAGGACTTAATGTATTTTTATTTGTGCTTGCAAATTCAATAACAAACAAATCACCAATTTGAGTATCAATCTTATTATGCTGCTCTGTCTATTCAAGACAACTATGTGTATTATTCAGCGATAAAAAGAATGATACCTTGCCATTTACAATAACATGGGTAGACCTAGAAGGTATTGAGCTAAGTGAAAGAAGTCAGAAAAATAACATGATTTCACTTATATGTGGAATCTTAGGAAAAACAAATGAAATGAAATAGAACCAGACCCCTAGATGCAGAGAACAAACTGATGAGGTGGGGACGAGGAAAAAAAGAGAAACCTATGTGCACATTTGTAACAATTGGTCCACGAGTTGAGAATTGGTGTCCTTTTTATGGCCAAATATACAAATAGGCTGCTGCTTACAAATATGTTGAACTGAAAAATATTATCTTTTATTGAATTATCCCTTTTTATTTATAATATGACATTTTAAAAGTGGAAGAGCTAGTTCTAAAGAATAGTAATTAAATAATGTTTTGTTGTTCTTCCCTAGAGGCACCTGTTATTGAATTAATAGAACAGTGATTTTCAACCTTTTTCATCTCATGGCACACACAAACTAATTACTAAGGAAGATATATGTTTTGCTGATCTAACCAAAGAAATAATTTTTATGAATTTACAAAAAAATGATAATAGTAATTACCTACCCTTTTTTGCTTCAAGGTGACTTTTTTAAAAAGCAGGTGCCTATCTATAGTACATAAAGCGACTGGAACAGTGGAACGACCAGAACAACTCAAATGATTGGTCACTATGAGGCACACTGCAGCAGCCAACCGGCCCAATGGGAGCCCCGATCAGTCCTCCCAACCATCTATAGCCCCTCCCCTTGGCCAGTCCGGCCCCCTTCCCCACCCTGATTGGGATTGGGGCTGGTGGCCAACTTCTCACATTCCCCCCACACACACACACCTGGCCTGGCCCTGGCCCTGATCAGCCCCCATTGGGGCAAGCCATCTGGAACCCACCTGTGCACAAATTCATGCACCAGGCCTCTAGTACTTATATAAGGATTTCTGGTACCAACAATTAACCAATGAGATGCAGCCTTATTATGCTATGTGACCAGTAAGATGTAAGTCTTTATATGATCTTACATATTTACAGTTCAAGACAGAGCATTCACACTGAACAGCTATTGTTATGTTGGCTTTTGTCATTTTTTTATTTGATAATCTAAGGGAAAAGAGGTCAGTGCCCTTGACTAAATTGTCAGGTATTTCATGTTTTAAAAATTCTTGCAGCATACCACTTTGAAAAGCATTGTAATAGAACATTGTAAAAATATTGAAGTTTACCCTCCTAGTTTACCTTTATCATAATGTTCTGTTTCCATTCCCTTCTCTTCTTAGGAAACTACAATTACGGATTTTGTTAAATACTTTCAATTCATGTTCATACAACATATGCAGTCTGTAAATAATTTGTGTTTTTCTTAAATATTTGTGTTTAAATAGTTTTTACATAAATGATTTTTACCTATTAGCTCTCCTAACGCCGTTGCCATCAGATTATTCAACTTATTTCCTGTTCTTTATGTTAGTTATCTAGTATCCTCTTCATCAACCCTGCTTTAGTCACTGAAGATTTTAGTGTCAGGCCCATTGTTCTCCTTGCTACTACTGTTCATGTTGTCATTCTTAGTGATATCCATTCAGAATTCACACCAATAATTCATTCAACAGCCTGGAGACTTTGTTTTCTATTCTTTTTCTTTTTAATCATCCTGCTCTCCACTCCAGTTCAGATACTTGCTTCAAAGATAATAATTTAGATCTGATCATCAATACCTTCACTGCCTCTACAATCTTGATTAAAGTCATCCCATTCTCTTACTACACTTTTTATTTAATTTACTCCTATCCTAAAATTTGTCCTGATTTTGACCTTTAATCATTTGATGCTATCATGTGGCGTTGCCCCCTTGTGTCTCCATTTGTCTACTATTTTTCAAGCTTAGCTTCCATAATTTGTCATGATATTCATTTCTTTGCACACGTCTCTCTTGCCCCCTCTTTCATTGGCGGAATCCTAATTCTAGTTCATTCTGCTATCTTCCTTCAATACTGCTTCCTAAAAAGAACATGACTGGAGAAAAGCACAAAATCGTAGTTAAAGTTATGACCATAAATCCTAGATGGAGGCACACTGTTGTGATTGTAACCAAAATATGTATAATAACCAAAGTATGGTACCCAGGCATAAAAATGGGTTTGTTACCAGGGGGGGGGGAAAGTTTATTGATCTGACAGCATAGTTTCTCTTCTGACATTAAAATGCTCATGCGAATTCATTATATCTCTTCTCATTTTTAATTTACATTCTCTTCCACTAAAAGACCTGTGAAACTTTTTATTTGGCCACATATCTCTTACCACTTTTACTTCAAGTTCTACTTGCTTCTGTCCCAAACTTGGAGTCTTTGGGAATTAATCTTGATATCTAAGGACAATAAATTAGGCTTTCTTATTTTATAGTTTTTTTAGGAATCTCTTAACCTAGGATTTTGGTTTTGGAAATAACATTGTGTTATCTGATCCTTCTTTGGGTCTGTCATTTCTCTATTAATTTTTTTAAATATATTTTTACTCATTTTTTATAGAGAGGAAGGGAAAGAAATAGAGAGAAACATCGATGAGAGAGAAACATCGATCAGCTACCTCCTGCACACCCCCTACTGGGAATGTGCCCGAAACCAAGGTATATGCCCTTGACTGGAATCAAACTTGGGATCCTTGAGTCCGAAGGCCAACGCTCTATCCACTGAGCCAAACGGGTTAGGACTAATTTTTAATTCCTTACAAAAATTAACTTTTAATTTTCTGTTCTTAGCTCTTGCTAGAATTACAACCTATATATATTTATTATTATTTAAATACCCCAATAGTAACTTTTTGGTTAGTTTTAAATTTTTGGTTTTTTATTTAAAATGTTTTCTCAATTTTAGACAGAGAAATATCAATGTGAGAGAGAAACATAGATCAGCTGCCTCCTGCATGCCTCCAGTTGGGGGTGGTGCCTGTAACCCAGGCATGTTCCCTGACCAGGAATCTAATCTGGTGCATGGGACAAAGTTCAGCCAACTAAGCCACAGCAGCCAGGGCTGTTGTTCGCTTTTATGGTGCTTTTGCTTTATAGGTACATTAAAAAGGATAATTATAAATTGGATTGACAGATATGAGCTACATCTTAGAGCAATTTTAGGTTTACAATAAATAGAAGCAGAAGGTACAGAATTTCCATGTGCCACCTACTTCCATACACACATAGCCTCCCCTATTATCAACATCACCCACCAGAGTGATACATCCATTACAATTGATGACCCTACATTACCACATCATTGTCTAAAGCCCATAGTTTGCATTAGGGTTCACTTTTGGTGGTGTACATTCTGTGGGTTTTGGACACATGCATAATGACATATCTACCATTATAGTGTCATACAGAGTATTTTCATTACCCTAAAAATCCAGCCTCCATAGTTTTGCCTTTTCCAACCATATCACATGGTTGGAATTATATAGATACAGCCTTTGAGATTGTTTTGTTTTTGTTTTTTCATGTAGTAATATGCACTTAAGTTTCTGTCATATCTTTTCATGACAGGATAGCCTCTTTCTTTTTAGTCCTGAATAACTTTTTGTCTAGATGTACTACATTTTATTTATTCATTTGCCTATGGAAGAACATTTGGTTGCTTCTAAGTTTTGTCAGTTATGAATAACGCTGCTATAAACATCCATGAACAGGTTTTTCTTTAGACATAAGTTTTTAACTCCTTTGGAGTAAATACCCAGGACTGAAATTGCTGGTTCAAGTGCTACGAATATATTTAGTTTTATAAGAAACAGCCAAGGAGATTAAAAATGGCAGCAGAGTAGGTGGCTGCTGCATGGATATGTTCCTACGAACAAGCTGGAATTACAACAAATATAGAAAGGCTTCCCAAATAATCAACAGAAAACTCGCAGGAGAGAATCCTGATACCCAAGGACTAAAGGTAGAGACCGCTTAGAGACTGGTAGGAAGGGCATTGGCATGAAAGGGCTGGCCAGGCGCCCACAGACAGGAACTGAAGTCCTGGAGAGCTATCTCAGCTGTTGGGGCGTACCACTGAGAACTCTGGGGTTTAATGCAAAAGCTGGGCTCCCCAGCAGAGAGCACCAGATCTGAGGAGGGCACTCACATAACATCAGCTGTGAAAAGCAGCAGGATGCTGTCTGCCAGGGAGTGGCAGCTGAAAGTTCGGGCATGCTCTTAAAGGGTCAATGCACAAAAATTCCCTGTGGAGCCACCCAACTTGTTCTCTGACAGAGGGAGGATGATGTGGACTGGAGCTGTGAGAGCAGAACCCAGGACTAGGAACTTGGGGCATAGAGCTCAGAAGGCAGACACCCCAAGTTTCCTGGGCTGAGTCATTCCCTCACACAGCAGAGGACATCTTTTCAACATACACATTTGCCTTGCCTCGGGCAGAAGACAGTCAACACACCCTGTTGGAGAATATCTTGCCCTGAGGCTACTTAAGAAATTCAAAGTAACAATTAGCCTCCAGGGAGAAGCAACTGCTCCACCCTGTTGTTAAAAATTTTCCCCACACCTGAGGACGATGGCCTAGAGCTATTCAAGTCAGAATCCTATCAGTCTGTAGACAGAGGCAGTCTCTGGAGGGTTTGAGTCTTTATCTGATCCAGTTAGTCAGAAACAGCCTTGAACACTGTCCTGCAGTAGAGGTATAGAGGAACTACCTAAAACATAGTCACAAATCCAAACAGACAACCAAAATGAGGAGACAAAGAAACAACCCTCAAATTAAAGAACTAGAGAATTCTCCAGAAGAGATAAATGAAGCAGAGATAAGAAATTTATCTAAAACAGAGTTCAGAGTAATGATGGCAAAAATGCTCAACAGTATGAAAAAGATATAGTAACTATGAAAAAAGAGTCTGAGATAAAGATTGACATAACACAAATAAAGAACACATTGGAAGGAATACACAGCAGATTAGGGGAAGCTGAGGGTCAAATCAGTGCATTAGAACACAGAGTTGAAAATATCACTTAATCAGAGAACCAAAAAGAAAAGAACAATTAAAAAACAGGAGGACAGTTTAAAGGACCTGGAGACAATGTGAAATGTAACAATATTAGAATAGCAGGTGTGCCAGCAGAGGCAGAAAGGGAGAAAGGAATAGAGAAGGTGTTTGAAGAAATAATGGCAGAAAACTTCCCTAACCTAGTAAAGGAAAAAATCACACAAGTTCAGGAAACACAGGGAACCCTAAACAGGAAGAACCCAAACAGACTCATGCCCAAACACATCAAAATTAAAATGCCAAAAATTAAAGACAGAGAGAATCTTAAAGGCAGCAAGAGAAAAGAAAATGTTACCTACAAGGGAGTTCCCATAAGGCTGACGCCTGATTTCTCATCAGAAACTCTACAGGCCATAAGGGAATGGCATGAAGTACTCAAGGTAATGGAAACCAAGGATCTGAGACCAAGATTATTATATCCAGCAAAACTATCATTAAAATACACTATCAAATAAAGAGCTTCCCAGAAAAACCACAAAAAAGAGTTCATCATCACCAAGCCAGCCTTACAAGAAATATTAAGGTTTATTGCATCTAACATTATTATATTAAGATAGTCTTTCTTTGAATATTAAAAAATAAAAATTAAATAGTTGATTTTTTAAAAAAAGAAACAGCCAAACTGTCTTTCAAAGTAGCGGTATCATTTTGCATTCCTACTAACAAAGTATGAGAATCCCTGTTGCTCCATTTCCTCACTAGCATTTGATGTTATCAGTGTTCTGTATTTGGCAGTATCTCATTGTTTTAATTAGCATTTCCCTGATGACTTAAGATGTGGAGTGTCTTTTCATATGCTTATTTGCCATCTGTATATCTTCTTTGTTGAACTCTTAAGGGTCTTTAACACTTTTTTTCAATTACAGTGGACATGCAATATTAGTTTCAGGTGTACCACATAGTAATTAGACATTTTATATACCTTACAAAGTCATCACCTCAATAAATTTAGTACCCATCTGGCACCATAGTTTTTACAGTATTATTGACTGT
>PVJC01009313.1:22878-46264 GCA_004026665.1 Murina feae
ATACTGGTTGGGTGGTGATGAACTCTTTTAGCTTTTTCTTGTCTGTGAAGCTCTTTGTCTGACCTTCAATTCTGAATGATAGCTTTGCTGGGTAAAGTAATCTTGGTTGTAGGTTCTTGCTATTCATCGTTTTAAATATTTCTTGCCACTCCCTTCTGGCCTGCAAAGTTTCTGTTGAGAAATCAGCTGACAGTCATATGGGTGCCCCCTTGTAAGTAACTGACTGCTTTTGTCTTGCTGCTTTTAAGATTCTCTCCTTGTCTTTTGCCCTTGGCATTTTAATTATGATGTGTCTTGGTGTGGTCCTCCTTTGTTCCTTTTGTTTGGGGTTCTCTGTGCTTCCTGGACTTGGAAATCCATTTCTTTCACCAGGTAGGGTAAGTTTTCTGTCATTATTTCTTCAAATATGTTTTCTATATCTTGCTGTCTGTCTGTCTTCTGGCACCCCTATAATTCTGATGTTGGTACACTTGAAGTTGTCCCAGAGACTCCTTACACTATCTTCATATTTTTGGATTCTTTTTTCTTTTGGCTTTTCAGGCTGGGTGGTTTTTGCTTCTTCATATTTCATACCTTTGACTTGATTCTTGCGATCCTCTCATCTGCTGTTGGATTTCTGTATATTATTCTTTATTTCAGTCAGTGTATGCTTAATTTCTAGCTGGTCCTTTTTCATATCCTCAAGGGTCTCACTAAATTTATCGGCAGCCTCTAGAATATTCTTGAAAAGCCTTATAACCGTGGTTTTGAACTCTATGTCCTGTCATTTTCTTTCCTTCATTTCTGTCATTTGTAACCTGTTTCTTTGTCTCCACATTTTGGCTGCTTCCCTGCGTTGACAGAGTGGCTTTAATCAGCTGTGTCTATGGTGGGAGAACTTCTATGAACTCCAAGGAGGTGCTATTTTAGCTTCTGCCTGGGGCTTCCCAGCCTTTTATATGCAAAAGCCTCTGCATGCAGCTGGGGTGGGGCGGGGTCTTGGGAAGTCTACAGAGCAGAACAACCAGCAATGGCCGATTCTTAGCCCTAAGGGGCACCGGGTTGCAGTGACCCTCGGCATCACCAAGAGAAAGCCACTCTGAAGATCCTCCTGGTGCCAGGCAGTGCCAGACAGTCCAGCTCCTCCCCGTATGGAGTCCCCAGAAAGTCACCTGGAACTGGAGTTCAGAGCCGTCAGGAGCTTATGCCTCCCTCCGATACAAAGTACTGCCAGCCCTTTCCATGAGCCCCTTCGCACGTGCCTCTGTATCTCTGCACTTTATTTTCACACCTCCTCTGCATCTCAGTCTCTTTCTAGTTGTAGAATTTCCACTCAGCCAGCCATCCTGTGGGTCTGGGTGGTGTCCATTTTTTCTTTTCGGTGTAGTTTTGAAATAGTTGTTCCCAGCAGCAATTCCGGTGTTCACCTATGCCGCCATCTTGGTTTCTTTCGCATAAACATTTAATTTTAACACTTTGTAATTGGGCATTTTCCTGCCAAATCGCGTCGTAACGCAGGGCTTTTTTGACATTTTCTCGCCAAAATTAGACTTTCTGTAAAATATTCATATCTTCAATCTATTTGATATTTTTCTGTGAAACTTTCAGTGTTTTAGTTTAAAAAGAGGTCTCTATTTACTTTGCAAATTATGTGTTATTGTATTTTTTATGTACACAAAATTACTACATTCTAGGTAAACATAAAAAAAACACTTTCACAATCAAAATAATTTTATTTATACAAAATTACAATATTTTTTCAAAATTTTCAACAGATCTTATAAAAAAAACTATAACCTAATAGTACTTCACTGTGTGGTAGCGTTCGAAACACTTTCCTTTGTGCAGGGGTACATTACAAAACTTGCACATGTACCGCGTTTCACTGCGTAGTTTATGAGCGGCACATAAAACATTTTTATTTTTGCCGGTTCCAACTAGAGGTTCCAATGTATGTTTCCTCATGTCCATTGACAGTCTCCCTGGTGGATCCGATTTTACTCGTTTCCCGCAAAAAATGTGTTAATGAAGTCTTGTCAGTTCTTTCTTTCATGTATCATGCTTTTGGTATTGTATCTAAAAGTTATTGCCAAACCCAGGGTCATCTTGATTTTCTTCTATGTTATCTTCTAGGGAGTTTTATGGTTTCATTTTTTTATGTTTAGGTTATGTGATCCATTTTGAGTTAATTTTTGTAAGGTTTAGGTCTAGATTCATTTGCATATGGATATCCAGATATTCCAAGCACTATTTGTTAAAAAGACTATCTTTGCTCCATTATATTGCCTTTGCTTCTTTGTCAAAGATCAGTTGACTATATTTATATGGGTCTGTTTCTGGATTCCCTATTTTGTTCCATTGATCTGTTTTGCTATTTTTTTGCCAATGCCACATGGTCTTGATTACTGTAGCTTTATAGGATGTCTTCAATGTGAGTCCTCCAACTTAGTTCTTGTTCAGTATTGTGTCAGCTATTCTGGGTCTTTTGCCTCTCTGCATAAACATTAGGATCATTTTGACAATATCTTCAAAAATGTGCTGGTATTTTGACTGAGTTTGTATTCAATTTATAGATGGAGTTGGGAAGAACTAATATCTTCAGAATATTGAGTCTTCCTATTTATGAACATGGAGTATCTCTCCATTTATTTAATTCTTTCATATCTTTCACCAGAGTTTTATAGTTTTTCTCACATAGATAGTATATATATTTTGTTAGATTAATTTATACATGCATATATCATTTTAGGGGATGCTAATGTAAGTGGTATTGAGTTTTTTATTTCAAATTCAACTAGTTATTACTGGTATAGAAGAAAGCAGTTAACTTTTATATATTAACCTGTATCTTACAACCTTGCTATGATTGCTGCTTAGTTCCAGAAGGAGGAACTAAGTTTTTTGTTGTTGTTGTCGATTTTTTTCAGATTTTCTACACAGATAATCATGACATCTGCATACAAAGATACTTTTATTTTTTCTTAATCTATGTGCCTTTTACTTCCTTTTCTTATCTTATTGCTTTTGTTGGGACATCCTTCACTTGTTCCTAATCTTAATGGTAAAGCTTCAAGGATCTTACCATTAAGTATGATATTAGTTATAGGAATTTTATAGATTACTTTTTTATCAAGTTGAAAACACTCCCTCTCTTTCTCGTTTCCTGAAAGTTGTTATCATAAATTGATATTGGATTTCATTAAATGCTTTTTCTGCATCTGTTGATTCGATCCTGTGACTTCTTCTATAGCCTATTGATGTGTTGGATCATATTAATTGATTTTTGAAGGTTGAACCAGCCTTGCATATGTGGATGCTTAAATCTCAGATGCTTGTGGTATGTAATTATTTATACATTGTTGAATGTTTTGGTAATATTTTGTTGAAGATTTCTTCACCTATGTTCATGAAAGACATTGTACCATAGGGGTTTTTTGTTTTTGTGTTTTGTAATTTCTTTGTCTGGTTTTGTTAATCGGCTAAGGCTGGGTTCATAGAATAAGGTAGAAAATATTCCCTCGGCTTCTATCTGCTGGAAGAGACTATAAAGAATTGATATAATTTCTTCCTTAAATTTGTGGTAGAATTTACTACTGAACACATGAATCTGCTGCTGTTTTAGGTTATCAGTTATTGATTCAATTTCTTATAATAGGTATAGGCCTTTTTAGATTGTCTATTTTGTGTGTGAGTTAGCAAAGGGTGTCTTTCAAGGAATTGTTCCTTTTCATGTAAGTTATAAAACTTGTGGGTATAGGGTTGTTCATAGTATTTCTTTATTATCATTTTAATGTCCATGGGATCTGTAGTGGTATCCCCTTTTTCATTTCTGGTATTAATAATGTTTGACTTTTTATTTTTTAGATAGCCTGGCTGTAGGCTTTTTATTTTATTGATTTTTCAAATAACCAGCTTTTGGTTTTGTTGCTTTTTCTCTATTGATTTCCTGTTTTCAGTTTCATTGATTTCTTTTTTTAAATATTTGTTTTTATTTTTATTTTATTTTTCCATCACAATTTATCTCACCTGTGCCCTCTTCCACCTCCACCCTACAATCAGCACACTGATGTCCATGTCCAAGAGTTTTCTTTCTTTTTCTTCTTTTTTGCTCAATTCCTTTACCCCACCCTCCACACCTTCCTGCTCCCCACCACAGCTGTCTGCTCTCTATTTTGAGTCTATTTTACTTGGTAGTTAATTTTTTAATTCAGTTTAATTTACTTTTAATTTAATTTGCTCTTTTTTTTTAGTTTCATAAGTTGGAAGTTATGATGATTCATTTTAGACCTTCTTTTCTAACATATGCATTCAGTACTACAGCAAATTTTAAGTTGTATTTTCATTAAGTTCAAAACATTTCTTAATTTCTTTGGGGATTTCTTCTTTGACCTATGTGCTATTTAGAAGTGTGTTATTTAATATCCACGTATTTTAGGATTTTTAAACTAGCATTTTGTTATAGATTTCTAGTTTAATTCTATTGTAGTCTGACAGCAGACATTGTATCTTTTCAATTTATTAAGATGTGTTTTATGGCCCAGGATGTGGTCTGTTGGTATGAATGTTCCATGTGAACTTAAGGAGAATGTGTGTTCTGTTCTTGTTGATTGAAATAGTCCATTCTTGTCTATTATATCCAGTTGATTGATAATGTTGTTAAGTTCAACTATGTCCTTACTAATTTTCTGGCTGCTGTGTCTGTCCACTTGTAATAAGAGGCTGTGGATGTAGTTCTGTCTGTTTTGACTACATGTAGTTTAACACTGTTTCCAGTTATGTACAAGCTAAAGATTGTTAAGTTTGTTTCTTTTTTTTTTTTTTCTTTTTCTTTTTTTATTATTTTTACCCAGGAATTTATTTATTTTTTTAAATGTTATAAAATAGCTTTATTTCATTAAAAAAAAATAGTGAAAAAAGTGACATTGTTGCAAAATTTTTTAGTATCTGGCTTTATTTGATGGTTGGATTCTGATTCTCTGAAGTGTGTTTCTTGTAGACAAAATATAGTTGAGTCTGATTTTTTTTGTCCACTTTGATCATCTTTACCTTATAATTGGTGTATGTAGTCCATTGGTGTTCAGACTGATTATATAGTTGGAATAATATCTATTATATTTGTTAGTTTTCTATTTGTTGCCCTTTTTTGTTCTTATATTTGTCATTCACTTTTTTTCAGCCTTTTATGGTTTTTATTAAGCATTTTATATTATTCTATTTTCTCTCCTTTCTTAGCATGTCACTTACTTTCTTTTTACTCTGGCTAAGTGCTCGCCCTATAGTTTGCAATATACATGTACAAGTAATCCAAATCCATTTTCAGATAACCCTATACAGCTTCACAAATAGTGTGGGTACCTAATCCTATCTAATAAAAGAGTAATATGCAAATTAGGCATCCCATCACAAAGATGGCTTCCCCCATAGCCACAAGATAGCTGCGTCCAGTCCGGCTCAGCTCCGCCACTGAAGTGGTCAGGCCTGTTAGCCAGACAGGTGGCGGGGGAAGCAAGGGGCCTGAGGGGCGGAACAGGTGATCAGAGGGGGCTGGGAGTTCCATGCCCAGGCCAGAGGCCTTCACCAGAGGCCTCACACATGGGCAAGGACAGAGCCAGTGATCGGAGGGGTATGAGGGTGCCCTACCCAGGTGTAAGGCTTGTGCCAAAGGCCTTGGGCCTGGGTAGGGGCAAGGCCAGAGATCGCAGGGGCCTGTGATCGCAGGGGTCTGGGCACCAGTGGAGCCATCAAAGAAGGGGTCTGGTGGTCCCTGCCCAGGCCTGCAGCCTTGGCCAGAGGCTGCAGTGGGGTAGGGGCGGAGCCCACAATCTCAGGGCCTGGGAAGGGGCAGAGCCGTTGATCAGAGGGGCAGGGGAGAAGCCTGTGATTGCAGGGGTCTGGGCATGAGCGAAGCCAGCAATGCAGGGGTCTGGGGTCCTCTGCCCAGGCCTGTAGCCTTGGTCACAGGCTGAAGTGGGGCAAGGGTGGAGCTGGCAATAGCAGGGGCCTGGGGTCTCCTGCCCAGGCCTGTAACTTTGACTAGAGGCTGCAGTGGGGCAAGAGTGGAGCCCGTGATCAGAGGGGCCTGGGGGTCCCCTGCTTAGGCCTGCAGCCTTGGCCAGAGGCTGCCAGGGGGACAAGGGCAGAGCCAGTGATGGCAGGGGGCAGGATCAGAGCCGGTAATCACAGAGGCCTGGGCTCCATGAAGCTGGCGATCGGAGGGGCTTGGGGGTCTTCTGCCCAGGCCTGCATCCTCAGCCAGAGGTTACAGGCCTGGGTAGGGGTGGAGCTGGGATTGGTGGGGCAGGGGTGAAGCCAGTGATCGGAGTGAACTACAGAGGGAACACCTTTTCTTAATGCTCATTGGCTAAGCTCCCTGTATGCCACTAGTAATAGTCTTAGTAACTTGGGTAATAAGAATCCAAAAAGTCGATCTAGGGTTTTTCCACCACACTCCTGGAAAAAAAAAAAATGAAGGTCCACTGCTGGAGGGCTAAGAAATGTTATATCCTGCCATAGCCAGTTTGGCTCAGTGCATAATGCCTCAGCCTGCTGACTGCAGGGTCTGAGTTCAATTCTGACCAAGGACATGTACCTAGGTTGCAGGCTTCTCCCTGGCCAGGGCCCAGGTCAGGGCTCTTGCAGGAGGCAACCAATCAAAGTATTCCTCTCACTTTTATGTTTCTCTCTGTTTTTCCCTTCTCTTCCACATTCTCTAAAAATCAATGGAAACATATCCTCAGGTGAGGATTAAAAAAAAAGAAAAGAAATGTCATATCCTATGAAAGACACATCTTGAAAATGCCTAAAGAAAGTTGTCATTTTTTCATGGTGAAGGGACTGGAGTACATGTTGATGAAAACACCTTGGTGGCTGTGGTGACTGGCAGTGGCTGCAGCAGCGGGGTGATGGGGCTGGCGGTTTCCCCCTGATTAGCCTGGTCGCCTTCCACAAAAGGAGGCCAGACTGAGGCTTAGGCCCACTCCTTAAGGGGAGCAGGGAGTGGGCCTAAGCCATAAGTGGGACACCCCCTGAGGGCTCCCAATATGTGTGAGGGGGCAGGCTGGGCTGAGGAACCCCCCAGCCCCAGTGCACGTGCACTGAGCCCCTAGTAATAACAAAATAGTCTACGGCCATACCACCCTGTATGAGTCCAATCTTGTCTAATAATAACAAAATAATCCTAAATTTTTCCTCTCATCACTTGTATTATTGCTAATATTCATTTTATTTATACATAAGTGCACATGCACACACCCACACATAGTTGAATGCAGTGTTGCCGTCATTATTTTAAACAGTATTATCTGTCAGATCAGTAATAAGAAAAATGAGTTTTTATTTTATTTTATTCCATATAACTGAGTTTCTGACCTACTAACTTTTCTTCTCTCTGAAGAATATTGTCACACATTTGAAATGGCAAGTATACTAGCAACAGAGTCCCTCAATATTTGTTTGAATAAGAAAGTATTTCTTCACTTTTGAAGGATAATTTTTTTAATATATTTTATTGATTTTTTACAGAGAGGAAGGAAGAAGGATGGAGAGAAACATCGATGAGAGAGAAACATCGATAAGCTGCCTCCTGCACACTCCCCACTGGGGATGTGCCCGCAACCAAGGTACATGCCCTTGACCGGAACCAAACCTGGGATCCTTGAGTCCATAGGCCGACACTCTATCCAATGAGCCAAACCAGTTAGGGCTGCAGGATAATTTTACAGAATAAGGATGTATTTTTTTCTCTTAACACTAAATATTTCCACATGCTTGCTTGAATGGTTTCTGAAGAGAAATCAGATATAATTCTCATTTTTGCACCTTTATCAATGAGGTGTGTGGGGGTTTCTGTGGTTTCTTTTTGGAATATTTTCTTCCCCTCCCCTTTTTTCACTTTGTATAATTTAAAAAGGATTGCCTAGGTGTAATTATCTTGGCATTTATACAGCATAGAGCTTCCTAGATCTGTGGTTTGGTGTCTAACATTAATTTAGGTAAATTCTCAATCATTTTTATTTCAAATAGTTCTTCTATTCCTTTCTCACCTCCTTTTGGTATTTTTATTATGTGTATGTTACACCTTGTATAGTCCCACAGTCCTTGGATATTTTGTTTTTATTCGGTTTTTAATCGGTCCTTTTTCTCTTTACTTTTTAGTTTTAGAAATTGCTATTGCGATACCCTCAAGCTCAGAGATTTTTTCCTCAGCTGTATTCAAACTATTAATAAGCCCATCAAAGGCATTATTTATTTATATTACAGTGTTTTTGATCTCCAGTATTTCTTTTTTGTTTCTTAGAATTTTTATCTCTCTACTTAAATTGTTCATCTGTTCTTGCATACTGTCAGCTTCTTTATTAGAGCCATTAGTATTGTATTCATTGTTTCAAATTCCTAGTCTAATAATTTCAACATTGCTTTCATGTCTGAGTCTGGTTCTGATGTTTGCTTTTTCTCTTCAAACTGTGGTTTTGCCTCTTAGTATGTCTTATAATTTTTTTTCTTGATAACTAGGCATGATGGTACTGGGTAAAAGGAAAGTGTTCTATATACAGTCCTATGATTAGGTCTCAGTCTTCTAGTCAGTTTGTGCCTCTGGAATGTGAACTTCACAGTGCTTCTCAGTATTTCCCACCTCCTCCCTTAGGTAGGTGGGACAGGATGGTTAGAGTGGCTGGAGTTGGTTATTTCCCAAATAAAAGCTCAGCAGGTTAGGGTCTAGTTCCTCCTAGGGGCAGACCCTGTTGAGAAGAGCATAATGCTTGTGTCTTCCAAAATGATTCTTTTTCCTTTCCTCCTGCAAAGAAGCACAAGGGCATTTTCCCCCCAGTATTCACTGTGAGACCCAGTAGAGATCCAGGAGGTAAAATTTACAAAAGTATGGGGACCTTAAATGACAAAGTCCACCTGATGTTTTTGACTTTCAGAGTTTCCACCTTAGCCTCCAAAAACTTGTCAGTTATATTCAGGCTTCTCTACGCCAGCAGTTTTCCCGCAGACGTTTCTGTTCTGGTTAAGTTGTGATTCTGTTTGCTGCCAGTTTCTCCAGTTTGAGGGACAGCAGTTTGCCCTGTGACCTCCCTTAAGGATTAAAGAATAATTGTTGATTTTTTTTCAGTTTGTTTAGATTTTTAGTTGTTTTTAGGACAGAATGATAACTTCCACACTTTTTGTATGCTAAACTAAAAACATACTATTAATCATTTGGTTTTTACAAGTTTGTTTTACTGATCTGAATATTTGAACTAGTTTTTATCTGGAAACTTGACCTTGTCTAATTTTTTTACCTGATAAATATATCTTCTCTAACAAATTCTATTATAGAAATAAGTGAATATGAATTATACATTAATTAATCTTTAATTTGATAATTCACAAATGTGTTACTGAATAACTTGTTTCATTTTTAAGTGTTTTTCACTTTCTTTAATTTGAAGCTGCTACTCAGCCCATTGATAACCATGTTAGCCCATCTTCCTACTTGGGCCAGACACCAGCATCACCAGCCAGATACTCTCCTGTTTCTAAAGCAATGCTTGGAGATGATGAAATTACACGGTAAGGAACTGAACATACATCCTTCTTACATAAAGCCAACTATTAGATGGAGTTCTAATCAGCCAAATAGGATAGCCGTAATGATTTTCAGGACTAAAAAATTTTATTGACAGATGAGGAACCTAAACCTTAATTTTTTCATTGGATGATTCATTGAAGAGACTGAAATGTAAAAATATTTTATATTCCAAATAAATCACTGCTCTTTTTTTTAATATTGCTAATTTTTAATGATTGGTAAATTATCATTAGAAAGTAGCTGTGGTAAAAGTTAAAATATTTAAGGATATTTAAAACTAACTTTTTATATATTTATATCTAATATATACCAAATAATATTATGGCATTTATTTTTCAGAATTCATTAAGTAGTATTTTCTCTAAAATACACTTTCAACTAACATTACTAACTGCACTCAAGTTTGTAGATTAATTGTCTTTTTATTCCCAAAGAACTCTCAGCTAGGTGGGGAAAAATGAGTGAAAAAGTATTTTAGATCTTTTTCACATTTAATATAGTAATAAGACATGTTTGTACAGTTTGCTTTATACTTTGTACAAGTATTTCATAGCACTTACCATTAAACATATGCTAATTAATGCCTATTTTTATGTAAATTGCATTATTGTCAGAATTATTATTTTTGAACTTTCATAAGTCTAATTATTCTTTACTTGTCAGATTCCTTACTTTAGTCAGTGATCTCTTTAAGGTCATATAGGAATGTTTGTCATTGTCTGCTTCTACAAGAATTAGCAATGTTGAGAACTTAATTTAAAGGGTGCTCAGTAATTATGTTTGGAATGAAAATCAGCAGAAAGCTTAGTATTTGTGATGATGATATAAATTTTTAGTGTTTAGGCTGTGCTCCTATACTATATAGTAAAAGGCTGATATGCAAATTGTCCCCTCAACTCGGAGTTCGACCAGGGGGTGGGCCAGCCGTACCCAACCTGTGCATGAATTCATGCACTGGGCCTCTAGTCTATTATAATCATTTTGTGGCTTTCTAATAGTGCCTATAGGAGTAAAGGGAAAATAATTAATGGCTTGTCTAGTCTTTAATCTCTGCTTATTTTTCAAACTAAACAATATGTTATATTAACACCTTGATTGCTGTTTCCCATCTTTTTCACTTGTATATCTCCTGTCTAGAATATTGTATTGGACTTTGTAGTATTACATGATACTTTTCTATAAAATTCAGGTGGTTGGTTTCTAGATATGTCATCCCAAATTGGTGTGCATTTTATCACTCTCTTTTGATAATTACACTACTATGCCCAGATATTGAGATATAAAATCTTCACCTTTTCATCAACAGGTCTCCACAGTTTGATCCTAAAGCAATCTTCCAAAGGTTATCTCATATTACCAATCTTAAATAAAATAAAAGAAACCCCAACAGTTGATTTAAAGGTTTATTTTTAATAGATATGATCCACATAGAGTTCACTCATTTAAAGTGTACAACTCTGATTTGTGGTATATCACATTAATTTTTTTAATGTAATATATGCATAACATAGCATTTACCATGTGTAATTTAGTGACATTAGTTGCATTCATAACATTATGCAACCACCACCACTATCTATTTCCAAAACTTTTCCTTACCTCAGACAAACTATAACCATTAAGAAATAATTCTCCATTTCCCTATCCTCCTTGCTCCTCTTGGTAACCACTACTCTACTCTCTGTCTCTATGAATTTGCCTACTCCAGATTGTTAATATAAGTAGAATCTTAAAATACTTATCCTTTTGTGTCTGGCTGTAGCATGTACAGAACTTCATTCATTTTTACGGCTGAATAATATTCTGTTTTGTGTATATACCCTATTTTGTGTATCCATTAATCTGTTGACAGACACCTGAGTTGTTCCCACCTTTTGGGTATTGTGAATAATGCTATAATAAACAATGGCGTGTGAGTATCAGTTTATGTCCCTGCTTTTGATTCCTTTAGATCAGTGATTTTCAATCAGTGTGCCACAAGAATTTATGAAACATTAAATACTTAATTGTTTAATCAGGAACACTGACTGCTTTTCCCTTAAATTGTCAAAAAACATGACAATAGCACAGCTCTGTTTATGCCAGGTTTTCTCTAAAGCTGAGATGGCAGCCAATCAACTGCTCTCTGAAGAGTGTAGTGTTGATATTAATAAAGTGGCATCTTATAAGCTGCACATCAGTGATGTTTATTTACGCCCTATCATTCCATTGAAGATTCAGTACAACCTCTTTTTGCGGAATTCTTTGAAGACCAAGCTCAGATGAAGAGGGAAAATGGAAAGGAATTCCTGAAATATCTAAGAAAATGTGGGAGTAAAATTTGCCTTCCAGTGGTTAAGAGGCCTGAGATAAATAACTGGGGACCCAGCATAAAAGCTCTAGAGGGAGGAAAACTACCTGCACGTCCAGCTAGGAAATCATAAGCAATTAGCAAATCAGGCCCAGGAGGAGGAAGACCCATTGTAAAAGCCTGCTGAGTGTTAGGTGAATAGACCTAAAATTAGAAGGCAACAAAGCATGTTTTTCCATTGTAGTAGATCCCAAAATCAATCAGGTGCTTAAGAATCTTGATCTTCTCTATTTGACAGAAGACTGCTTTTCTTCATTGGTGTGTGTACAAATAAACCTATTTTTGCATTATTTAAAAAAAAATGACAACAGCCACCACAATAGCTGTCCAGTGTGAATGAATCAAAATTATACCTTTTTGTTTTTTGTTCAGATCGGCAAAAAATATATTTTTGGGTGTGCTGCCTAATTTTTGTAATTCGTTTATATGTGCTATGAGGTGAAAAATGTTGAAAATTGCTGCTTTAGGTATTTATCTGTTGAGTGTAATTGCTGGGTCATATGCTAACTCTGTGTATAAGTTGATGAGAAACTATTTTCTATAGAAGCCACATCATTTTACATTCCCACTGTCAATAATTTTAGGGTTCCAGTTTTTCCACATGCTCACCAACACTTGTTTTTCATGTTTTGTTTTATTTTATTTTATAGCCATTGTAGTAGTTGGGACATATTGTGATTTTTACACATTTTCCTGATCTAATAAAAGAGTAATATGCAAATTAACTGTCACTTCGAGACACCTAGGCCACACCCCCATCCAAGCCACACCCACCCCATCCAAGCCACGCCCCAGCCAGTCAGAGCGGCTGTATGCAAATTAACCCAGCCAAAATGTCTGCCAGCAGGCACAGAGCTAGAGCAAACAGGAGGCTTCCGTTGCACCAGCAATGGAGGAAATGGCCTGCCTAGGCCAGCTGGGCCTCTGCTTAAGGTAACAATGTTTCATTTATAGAAGCCATGGAGCTGAACCAAACAGGAGGCTTCCTTGCCTGACTAGGACTCCGCTCTAGGCAACAAAGTTTCAATTATAGAAGATAAATAAACCCCAGAAACCTCGCTGGAACGTTGGGTCAATGGGAGCTGTGGGAAGCCTGAAAATGACCTTCAGCCCCTCACCCAGGCTGGCCACACCCCCATGGAGTGAGGGTCCCCACTGGGGGGCTTGGCTAGTCTGCAAACAGCCATCAGCCCCTCACCCAGGCTAGCCAGGCACACCAGCAAGTAGACATTCCCCGAGGGGTCTCAGACTATGAGAGGGCACAGGCCAGACTGAGGGGCTCCCCTGAGTGCACTAATTTTTGTGCACTGGGCTCCTAGTTACTAATAATGTTGAAGCATCTTTTCATGGGCTTTGAAAACTTAGAATTTTTTTTTCTGGAAATACTATTGGATTTTAGCAGGATAATTTTAATGAAGTTTTATTTACTACTATAGAAGTAGAATGCATACATATGTTTAGAGCATAATAGGAACCCTAAACCATGAGTCTACCATCTAACAAGAAAATAAAACATCACCAGTATAGTGAAACCTATCCTGTGTCCTGCTTTTCTGCACTGTCCCACCAACTTAACTGCTTTTTTGAATTTTGGATTTATTCTTTTTTTTTCTTTTATATATGTTTGTGTATATAATATATCCTAAACAGTATGTATTTAGTTTTACAATTTTAGACAAGAAAATATAATTTTATTAACACTATAAGTAAACTGGCAAAACTGATACCTTTGTATGACTAGAAAATACTATTTTAAGTTTTGAGTAGACAAATATTTAAGAAGCTTAATTTCACATTATATGGAAGTATTCCTAAAATACATTTTTAAAAGTTAGTTATTCTAAGCTTTTGTTAACAATAGATTTCTGTGATGCTTTAGAAAAATTAGATTAAATTTTAAAAAGTGTTTATCAAATATGATATAGTCTAATCTCAAGTGATGTTCTGTATTTTATTATATAAAACTAGAGGCCTGGTGCACAAAATTCGTGCACGGGGGTGGGGGATGTCCCTGAGCCCAGCCTGCACCCTCTCACAATCCGGGACTGCTAACTCACAACTGCTCGCCTGCCTGCCTGCCTGATTGCCCCTAACTGTTTCTGCCTGCCAGACGGATCACCTCTTCACCACTCCCTTGCCAGTCTGATTGATGCCTAACTGCTCCCCTGCTGGCCCGATTGCCCCCAGCTGCCCTCCCCTGCTGGCCTGGCCTCCCCCCCAAGTGCTCTCCCCTGCTGGCTGATCACCCATAGCTGCCCTCCCCTTGCTGGCCATCTTGTGGCTGTGGGTGCTGCCATCTTTGAGGACGTGGCAGTCAATTAGCATATTCCCTCCTTATTGGCTGTGGGCATTGCTATCTTTGAGGGTGTGGCACTCAATTAGCATATTCTCTCCTTATTGGCTGTGGATACTTCCATCTTTGTGCCAGGGTCAATTAGAATATTCCCTCTTTATTAGATAGGATAGTCTGCTGCTGGTATTTTCATGGTCTTACCAGAGGAAATGATTGATTTTCACACAACTATGTATAACTGGTAGCAAATGTGAAACATTATTAGTGGTAGGATATGTTTTTATTTCAGAGATTTCAAATAGGCGGTGTGTGGGGCAAAAAAGTGTGCATCTTAGAAAGGACAAAAAGCAGAGGTAGATAGAGGGATGTGACTTAAGAAATAAAGATATTTGTTTCATATAAAAAGTCTGGAGATGGGCAATTCCAATGTTTAAATAGCAACCCTAGGTCCATGGTTTCTCTGCTTGATCTTAGCTTCATGATTGTTAGTGTTCAAACCAGTAATGGCGTTTTATCATTTATTCTTTTGTGGGGGTGTTATATTGGGTGGGGAGGCAAACAATGTGTTTTGTCCTTGTTAGGGTCTGTCTTTCTTTGGAAGTGACAGTGAAATTTCCCTTCATTTCTCAGAAGCCAGAAGAGGGTCATAGCAAAACTCTTAATGATTGGCTTAAGTTAATCATAAACTCATCCCTTTGGGGATGAAAAATGGACCTTACCTTCTCTAAGACAAAGTGATATCTTCCTTTTACAAAACCTAAGAAGTAGGGGAAATAGGCAATAAAATGTGCACAACATCAATTTTTCATAAGTGTATTATATACACAATATTCCCTGAGAAGTCTCTCTGTATCATTTTTTTTTAATTTCCACGTTGTTTTCTTCTTTGTTTTAGTTTCATGTTTTCTTCCTTTTGTTTTAGTTTCATGTTTGTTTCTTAACATGGGTTTTGCTTTTATATAAAACTAGAGGCTCGGTGCACAAAAATTTGTGAACTTGGGGGGGGGGGGTCCCTCAGCCTGGCTTGTGCCCTCTCGCAGTCTGGGACCCCTCAGGGGATGTCCACCTGCTGGCTTAAGCCTGCTCCCTGGGGGATTGGGCCTAAGCTGGCAGTTAGACATCCCTCTGGCAGCCCGGGAGCCCTGGGGGGATGTCCACTTGCCAATGGGGAGCAGCCTAAACTGCAGTCGGACATCCTTAGCACTGCAGAGGAGGCGGGAGAGGCTCCCACCATCACTGCTGTGCTGGCAGCTGGCAGCCTGACTTGTGGCTGAGCAGAGCTCTCCCTGTTGGAGCGCACTGACCACCAGGGGGCAGCTACTACATTGAGCATCTGTTCCCTCCCCTGGTGTCAGTGTGTGTCATAGTGACCAGTCATTCCCAGTGATTCTGCTGTTAGGGTCAATTTGCATATTACTCTCTTATTATATAGGATTATTTTTACTTTTAATTTCTAAGCCTAATTTCTAGGGTTTTAGAATTCCTTACTCTACAATTTCAAAAACCCTTTCATATTTCATCTAGCTTTCTTTATAATTTGAAAAGAGTTATCAATAGGGAATTCTTTCTCATTGATACAATGTCAAATTCTGTATAAAATTTCTAAGATAAACAAAGGTGTTTTTTTTTTAATTTTTAGGGAACCTAGAAAAGTTGTTCTTCATCGTGGCTCAACAGGCCTTGGTTTCAACATTGTAGGAGGTGAAGATGGAGAAGGAATATTTATTTCCTTTATCTTGGCTGGAGGACCTGCTGATCTTAGTGGAGAGCTCAGAAAAGGAGATCGTATTATATCGGTAGGATATGTTAATCAAAGTAATGTGTGTGTTTTTTATTTTAACTATGACCTATTATTAAAAATTTTTGATTTTACATCCTAAAGTTATGACATATTTTAATCTTACCATTTTACAGCTTAATTGTAGAATTATAATGATGTCAGAGAACATGATCTATATGACAGATTTTATTTTGATATTTGGCTTACTTATAAGTGTCATCTTTATAAATGTCTTTTATACTATGTCTATTAACTCAACCTTGCTACTTGTTTAGTTTAGATCTTTGTTTTAATCTGTTGTCTGCTTAATATATTATTTTAAAAGATTTTTTTAAGCTGTCTGAATGTGTTGTGTTTAGTACTTTGGCCTTGTAGCAATTTTTTTTCATTGTATGTATGAAACTATGTTATTAAATGTGCTAAATTTAGAACCATCATTTCTTCCTAGTGAGTTGAAATTTTTTGATCCCCTTTATCTAATCTAATAAAATAATAATATGTAAATTAACCCTGGCCCTGTTACACCCAAGCCACGCCCACCAGCCAGTCATCAACAATACGCAAATTAACCCAGCCAGATGGCGGCTGGCAGCCACAGAGCTAGAGCAAACAGGAGGCCAGCGATAAGGAAACTGCCTGCCTGGGCCTGCTGTAGCCTCTGCTCAAGGCAACAAAGTTTCAATTATAGAAGACACGGAGCTGAACGAGACAGGAGGCTTCCTTGCCTGCCTAGCTGCTCTCAAGGCAACAAAGTTTCAATTATAGAAGATACATAAACCCCAGAAACGTGCTTCCAGCCAGCCTCGCTGGGACCTTGGGTCAATGGGAGCCTGCAAACAGCCCTCAGCCCCTCGCCCAGGCTGCCCAGGCACCCCAGTAGAGACCCAAACCCTGAAGGGGCTGTGGCCATCCTGCAAACAGCCATCAGCCCCTCATCCAGGCTGGCCACACCCCCATGAGGTGAGGGTCCCCGCTAGGGGGCTTGGCCTGCCTGCAAACAGCCATCAGCCCCTCACCCAGGCTGGCCAGGCATGTGGACATCCCCCAAGGGGTCCCAGACTGCAAGAGGGCACAGGCCGGGCTGAGCGACACCCTCCGCCCTGAGTGCACAAATTTTTGTGCACTGGGCCCCTAGTTTATAATAATGGTTTTTATCCTAGAAGGTATATTGCTGATATTAATGGGACTGCTAATATTTTGGCTTGATATTCACCTCATCTTTTCTTCCCTTTTTACTTTCAATTTGTGCATTTATGTGACCGTGGTCTGTACAATTTTATACTAAAACTGATTAATAATTCTACTGTTCTACTTAATGACTCACAGACTTTTGGGAAACTTTAATTCTAATGATCTGTTTCTAGTATTTTACTTCTGTTTCACTTTTATATACCCCAAACAGACTCATTTTTATTTTATTTTTTAACAGTTAATCCATTTGTTTTATTATTTTTTTTTTGTTCTTATATCTTCTGTGTTTTTTAGTGGGCCACTAACAGCATTGGGATTTGTTTTATTGTATATGACTGTCTTGTTCATTGTAGAAAATTTAGACTTTTAAGCTCCCATTCTCTTGCTAGTAGAATTCCTTAGTTATTTTAAGAAGCAAAAGTGTCCCTCAAATATCCAGATGCACCTTAGAGGGAGCCCTTGGATTATTCTATAGCAGTGATTTTTTTTTTATTATTGATTGATTGATTGATAGATCAATTTGAGGACAAGAGGAAGAGATAGAAACATCAATTATTGTTCCACTTATTTGTGCCTTCATTGTTTAATTCTTCTATGTGTCCTGACCGGTGATTGAACCCATCACCTTGGCGTATTAGAATGATGCTCTAACCAACTGAGTTACCTGGTCAGAGGCCAGCAATGATTTCTTGATAATAAATACTCTTAGAGTTTGTCTGAAAATACCTTTATTTTACCCTCACATGTAAATATAATTCAGTCTAGAATTCCAGGTTGACAGTTGTTGACCATTACTTTGAAGATACTGCTTTATACATGCTATCAATCTTATCTAATAAAAGCGTAATATTGAAATTGACCATTTCTTTGGGACACATAAGCCACGCCCACCAGCCAATCAGAGCTGCTGTATGCAAATTAACCCAGCCAAGATGGAGGTCGAAACTCATGGAGCTGAGTAAACAAGCAGCTTCCGTTACAGCCGGAGTAAAACTATTTGCTGGCTGCTGGGTTTCTCCCGGCTCCAGGCAACAACATATTTGCAACATTGTCTCAATTATAGAAGCCACAGAGCTGAAGCAAACAGCAGTTTTGCCTAGAGTCTACTAAGACAACATTGTCTCAATTATAGAAGCCTCAGAGTTGAAGCAAACAGCAGTCCTGCCTAGAGTCTACTAAGACAACATTGTCTCAATTATAGAAGCCAAGCAGACAGGAGGCTTCGTTACCTGCCTAGGTCTCTGCTTAAAGGAACAGTGTATCAATTATAGAAGATAAATAAACCCCAGAAACCTGCTTCCAGCCAGCCTTGCTGGGACATTGGGTCAATGGGAGCTGTGGGCAGCCTTAAAGCCTGAAAACACCCGTC
The DNA here is from genome assembly GCA_004026665.1 of Murina feae. Taxonomy (NCBI): domain Eukaryota; kingdom Metazoa; phylum Chordata; class Mammalia; order Chiroptera; family Vespertilionidae; genus Murina; species Murina feae. Next base: position 41,415 of record PVJC01009313.1, read on the forward strand.
ACCCAGACTGGCCAGGTACCCCAGTAGGGACCTGAACCCTGAAGAGACTGTGGCCAGCCTGCAAACAACCATCAGCCCCTCACCCAGGCTGGCCAGGTACCCCAGTAGGGGCCCCAACCCTGAAGGGACTTTGGGCAGCCTGAAAGTATGAAAACGGCCCTCAGACCCCCACCCTGGCTGACCACACCCCAATGGAGTGAGGGACCCCACGGGGGAGGGGGACCTTGGCCAGCCTGCAAACAGCCATCAGCCCCTCACCCAGGCTGGCCAGGTACCCCAGTAGAGACCCAAATCCAGAAGGGACTGTGGGAAGCCTGAAAATGCCCCTCAGCTCCTCACCCAGGCTGGCCACACCCCCATGGGGTCAGGGTCTCCACTGGGGGGGGCTTGGGCAGCCCGCAAATAGCCATCAGCTCCTCACCCAGGCTAGCCAGGCATGCCAGCAGGTGGACATCCCCTGAGGGGTCCCAGACTGCGAGAGGGCACAGGCCAGGCTGAGGGACCTCCCAAGTGCACAAATTTTTGTGACCGGGCCCCTAGTAATTAATAAACAGTAATACAAGAATAAACTCTGTTTCACACACTTACAACTAAAAACCTACTTTTGTCCCACCATATACGCTATTTTCTTTTTAATTAAAAAGTTTAGGCAACACTTTAAAATTGTAAGATCTGAGATATAGAATCAAACGTAATCCTATGTTGCCAATAATAATTCAATATTGATGGCTATTTAAATAATTTCTTACAAATCACTGGAGACCTTTTCAACGACATAATATGAAGAAAACAAAATTTGAAAATACTCAAACTGAAGGTATAAGTTGCTGGGGCAGGGTAGGAAAAGCATTAAAAAATGTACATTGTATCTTTTTACAGTTTTCTATCAATCCCTCTTGCCACCTAATCCTTACTGCACATACTTAATATGTATCACCATATTCCTGCAACCTATATCTGACAAAAGACTTGGAATTGAGGTGGGAGTTATGAAACTTTTCTACCTTTTGTGGTGGTTGCTACACAACATTTAAAATTGTCAAAATCTTTTTAACTATAAACTAAAAAAAGATTAATTTATTGAATATAAATTATGCCTAAATAAAAACATGTTTAAAGTTGTAACCAAGTATCATATCCACCCAGTTAAATGATTTTTAAAAAATTGATGATAATAAAACATTGTTGAGGGCATGGAGTAATTATAACTCTCATTTATTACTGGTGGACAGATAAAATAATACAATCACTACAAAAACTTTTAGGATGTTTTTAAGAAATTAAACATATATCTAACCTTATAATCCAGATTTTACCCACAAAATCATATATCTAGAAAAATCACTTTAACAATAATGTTTGTAACAGTCTTATTCATAGTAACCCAGATTTTGAAATAATTTGTGTTCATCAACAGTATAGTAGCTAAATAAATTGTTATATGTTTATACAATACTAAGGGCCCGGTGCACGAAATTCGTGCACAGGGGAGCGTGAGGGTCCCTCAGCCCAGCCTGCCTACTCTCACAGTCTGGAACCCCTCAGTGGATGTCTTATGATGGCCCCAGTCTGCCAGGCGCCTTTTGTGTGTGTGTGTGTGTGTGTGTGTGTGTATGTGTGTGTGTATCGCCACTGGGGACCTGCCCCCAGCCACATCTGAGGCTTGGAGCAGTCCTCCTGTGTGTGTCTACCTGCTGGGGGCCTGCCCCCAGGCACACTGTGGAGGCTTGGAGCAGGCACCCCTTCTATGTTGATCTCTCAGACTCTTGCCCTCCCCTGCATGTTGTTCTCTTTTTTAAACTGTGGCCAGGGCTGGATGCTGCCTGCCTCCCAAGCTTGCCTACTGCCCATCTTCCTCCAGCCACCAGAAAGCGGGGAAAACCCCGCCTCATGGTCAGGCCAGTCTTTTCCTACTCCCTGATCCCCGGAAGGGACCTGGGAAGCCTCCAAGCAGGCCCCCAGCCCCCAAGAGCTTGCCTTCCCGCTCCCCAGTGCCCCCCAAAGGGTCTGGGGAGCCGCCAAGCAGGCCGCCGACTCTTTCCCACTCCCCGGTGCCACCAAGGTGTCTGGGGAACTGCCAAGCAGGACCCCGGCTCCTGCAGCCTTGCTTTCCTGCTCCTTGGTGCCCCGCAAAGGGCCTGGGCAGCCACCAAGCAGGCCGAGACGCCCCCGCTGCCTCTTTCCCACTCACCAGTGCCCTGCTGCCTTGCTTTCCCGCTTCCTGGTGCCCTCCAAGGGGCCTGGGAAGCCCACCAAGCAGGCCGCTGACCCCCCACTGCCTCTTTCCCACTCCCCAATGCCCCTCAAAGGGCCTGGGCAGCCGCCAAACAGGCTGCCACCTCTTTTCTGCTCCCCGGTGCCCAGCAAAGGGCCTGGTCAGCTGCCAAGCAGGCCGCCGACCCCCCTCCACCTCTTAACCACTCCCCGGTGCCCCTCAAAGGGCCCGAGGAGCCACCAAGCAGGCCCTCAGCCCCCACTGCCTCTTTCCCACTCCCCAATGCCCCGCAAAGGGCCTGGGGAGCTGCCAAGCAGGCCGCCAACCCTGCCGCCTCTTTCCCACTCACTGGTCCTGGGTCCTGCGCTGTTCCGCCCTGCAGCCGCTATGTGCACTCGGGAGGTCCCTCAGCCCAGCCTGTGCCCTCTCACAGTCTGGGACCCCTCTGGGGATATCCTGCTGGCATGCCTGACCAGCCTGGGTGAGGGGCCTTAAGGCTGCCCACAGCTCCCATTGACCCAATGTCCCAGCAAGGCTGGGTTTCTGGAGTTTGTTTATCTTCTATAATTGATGCTGTTCCTTTAAGGCGAGGCCTAATAAGAAGCCTCGTTTCTGCTTCAGCTTGCGGCTTCTATAATGAAACAATATTGTTACTCTTAGACTCAGGCCTGGCCTGCTATTTCCTTCAGCTCCCAAGGATTCTATGATTTATACATTGTTGCAAACATGTTTTGCTTTGAGGGAGGCAGGATAAGCGGAGCCGGCGCGCAGACAGTTTCACTTTCACTCCTGTTGCAATGGAAGCTGCCGTTTACTCTATGAGTGGCGGCCGCCATGTTGGCTGGGTTAATTTGCATACAGTCGCTCTGATTGACTGGTAGGCGTCCCGAAGGGATGGTTAATTTCAATATTATGCTTTTATTAGTTAAGATGCTTCATAACAATAAAATAGACTGACACTAAAATAGATCATGTTGAATAAAACAAAACACCATAGAAATACATGCTATATTATTCCATTTACATGCTAATCGTGAGCATGCAACACTAATTTGTATTAATAGAAGTCAGAAAGTTGGTGCTGGTAGTTGTACTGACTATAATAAAGAGACACAATGGAAATGTGGATTGGTTAATGGAGAGGTTTATCTTGTTTGGGGTTGTGATAACGTAGGTGCATACAGTTGTCGAAAATTCTTCCAACTGAACTGTTGAAATTTGTACATTTTCTTTCTTATAAATTATATTGTAATTTACATTTTTAAAATAAGTTACAGTATTGCCCTGGTCAGTGGTTAGATCATCAACTGCACACCAAAGTCTCACAGGTCCAATAACCAATCAAGGTCACATACCTGGGTTGCAGGTTTGATCCCTAGCCCTGGTCTAAAAAACTCAAAGGAAAATAGATGTGTTTTAAATTGTCAATGAGGGACCACTTTATATGGTTCACTGACACACTACCAGATTATGTTAGTCTGACTAATACAACCTGCTTGACTCAGAACTTTCCTAGTTTTAGTACTGAAAGCTTTGTCTGGAAATCTCTTTCATCTCAATTTTATTTTATTTTTTTGTATTTTTATTACATAAAGTATTACAAAGATTAGTACATATATAAACTGAATATCTTCGATAGTGCAGCCCAATTGCTCATCTTAATGTGAGTGTAAATTAAGTACCTGTATAGCCTTGTTTGGCAGTATGCATCAATAACCTTAAAATTTCAATGCTTCTAAGCTTCTCTATGGAAATACCCTGAAAGCAATAGGAAAACCTATGAACAAGAGAAAAACATGAGAAAATATATTTAACACTAAATAAACCTTGCAACAAACTTATTTAAATACCTCTTAGACAAATTTAACTTTTTCAATTTTCAGCTTGCATCAGAATCACCTTGAGGCCTTGTTAAAAGATCGATTTCTAGACCCCACCCCTAAACTTTTTGATTTAGTATAACTTGAATAGGTTCTGAAATTTTTATTCTTAACAAGTTTCCATGAGATACCAATATTGCTACCCCTAGAATCAAACTTTGTGAACCACTCTTGTAAAGACATAACTGTTGTTTATTTTTAATTATAAATCCACATTACTGAGGAAGTATTAAGTTATTTGGGAAAGCAAGGAAATAATAAGTTTTATAAAGTATTTCCATTAATAATGAATTTTGTTGAAAAAATAAGTTTTTGAAATCATGACGTATTACATATGTAGAATACTACATTTTTCAATATGGTACAAATGAGGTGGTATTGTTACTTCCAATGATGCCAAACATTGCAGATAATACAGTTAATATTCATAGGAAACTGCCTGTCTGGGCCTGCTGTAGCCTCTGCTCAAGGCAACAAAGTTTCAATTATAGAAGCCACAGAGCTGAAGCAAACAGGAGACTTCCTTACCTGCCTAGGCCTCCGCTCAAAGTAACAAAGTTTCAATTATAGAAGATAAATAAACCCCAGAAACCTGATTTCAACCAGCCTCGCTGGGACCTTGGGTAAATGGGAGCTATGGGCAGCCTGAAAATGGCCCTCAGCCCCTCACCCAGGCTGGCCACACCCCCATGGGGTGAGGGTTCCCACTGGGGGGGGGGCTTGGCCAGCCTGCAAACAGCCATCAGCCCCTCACC
>PVJC01009314.1:0-46198 GCA_004026665.1 Murina feae
TATTTTATATATGAATAACTGTAAATCTACTTTTGCCCACCCCTGTATATGTTCCCTGGCAATATCTATCATTACAATACTCAAATTGCTCTCATTATGACATTATCCATGAGGGCAAATAGTAATAATGGCGGTATGGTGCCTCTAAGAATAAACAAAATTGGACATTCACAGTAAATTATAGCATATTATAGGATAACAATGAATTGTCTTGCACTATAAATAGAACACATGTACCAAGTAATTCTATTTCTAAAAAGTGAGCAGCAATTTTGTGGCTATGTGTTACAGGATAGTGAGAAGCTAGAAAAAGTTGTGAGCAAGTGGAATAGGAAACTAAAACAAGAAAATTGAACAAGGCTAAACGATTTAGGGAGCTTGAAGCTAGCTTGTAAATAACAAGCCATTATCCTCCCAACTAAGGACACTTGAGAACAAATACCCCTCCCCACTAACTGAAAGAATCCAGGAGCGAGGGGGAAGGGGAAGGGGAGAGAAGGAGATTTTTAATGCCTCTTCTCCCCAAACAGAGTAAACATAGAGTTAATCACCCTGGAACTGCTGAGGAAGGAAAGAAGAGGGAGTACTAAAATCCTGTCTCACTAAACAAAGAAGCCAGCCATTTTGGAAGAGGAAAAACAAAAGGGGGGTGGGGGGCAGTTTATTTCACTCCATGAATCAGTGAAGCCAGCAAAGTCTCTGGGCTTGTAAAGATAAAATTGCCAGGTGTTTCTCAACAAATCTGGGAAAGTAAAAAAGAGAACTTCAGAGTTAACCCGTACCAAGATATCTAGCAGATAAATTTTAAAATGTATAGTCAGAAAAGTATATAAGGCACACCTTCCCCGCCCCACCCCACCACACTCCTTAAATTAGCCCAGAGAGCTCATCCACACTTTAAGCTGGAAAGTAGGGTTCTTGCCTTACTCTTCAACTCATTTGTATGGTTTACTTGCTTAATACATTTGTTTAAACACAGTGCAAAGAATCAAGTGGGGCAGACTCAGGGGGCTGTCCAGTAACACCTCTCTGGTGTCTGTGAAAGTGCCAGTAATCTAAGTATCTGAAATGTTAAATTAATAATCTAAGCAAGATTTGTCCAAAACATAAATATATACGTGAGAAAGATCTGGTAATGGATTTATACACTTAGAAAAGCCATCTGTTAGGAGTTAATTTTGACTTAATGTAACCATAAGAGTAAAGCTATATAAGATGACCTGTAAATTACAAGACTTTTAAGCCAGTTGTAATTGAACTGAAATAGTAGAGGGGAATTAAAATAATGTCTGTGCAGTTGTCACTTGGCATTTTAAACCTTGCAGAGGGAAAGTGGCACTCAGCGCCATGAAACAAGGCAGTCTTGTTACAGTTGTGCCTATGTGGGCTTCAAAGGGTTGGGGGGAAATTTCAAGCCTCTTTTCATGGGCACAGAGAGCTAGCAAGTGATGGATGGTAACCTTTGGTTTGACCTCTTTAGACCCAACATATCCTCTAAGTAATGTATTAACTCATTCCTTTAAATCTTGAAAACAACTAAGTATAGCAGAAAATATATCTATTAATCATCTGCCCTCTGTGAAGAGAGGCAACACATCTTCAAACCACACCCCCACAATACCAGCTGAACTCGGAAGCCAGCAGCCTTCCATCAGGAATTCTGGGCATTTTCCTAAGACTCTGTCCTGTGTTCCTGGGACTCTGAATTTCCTGACAACAAAGCAGGTGTGGAAAGAATCAAGCAGGACACGGACAGAGTGTTTATGAGCAAACCCGCAAAATGCCAACTTGATCTTTGTAGCCCTGAGCTCACTGTTCCCATCACACTGGTATAGCACTGAAAGCATACGTATCAATAGACTTTTCCAATCGGTTCTTTACATTCTGGCCCGTGCTGACTCAGAGGATCTTGTCTGTAAAGGGACACCCCGTCTTCAGCCACGCTCAGGGCATTTTAAATCCCGCTACACCTCCATCCTCTTTGTACTGTCCAGGTGTGTGAGCAGGCATGTACCTTCCTCATCATAGTAATGAGAGAAAAGCAGATCTCCTCTGTTTCCAAGGGAGAATGGGTGGGATTGTCTCCAGGGCAGCCCTGGGGAGAGCCGGTGGGTGTTGCGGGGAGAACTGGGTTAACCTGACTGCGCTGTGGACAAAGCCCTGTGACGTGACGCCCGCGTGGCCCACCGGCCGTTTCACAGGCACCGCAGCTGGAGGAGGGCCCGTTGCAGCCCGTCCCTGGCTCTGGCCCTGAAGCAGGAAGATCTGGGCCCGGAGCCAGGGTGAGAAGTAGAACAGCCTGGGAAACTGGAAATGACCAGGGCGGGGGAGGTGGGGTAAAGGCAGGGGAGAGGAGGATCCGTGATGTGAGGGGTCTTGTGACCCTTAGTCCCCTTTGGCCCTCTGGTACCCATCCTCCGCGGAATCAGCGCACCGGGTAGCGTTTCTCTGTGTCGCTTAGTGCCCATTCGCCCGAGGCTTTCGATGTGCGTGCCTGCGTGAGTCCTATTGAAACTCTTTGCCTATCTTAACGATAAATCATTCTATTCACACGGTGCGCCCTGAGTCATAGCCGAAGCCTGAAGTCATTTCTAAACCTGGCCTTCCATGAAGTCAACTTGAGAAGTTTCGCTTCTCGTGGTTTGAGTGCAGTTATTAGAAACTATGTATTATTACAAATAAAGTGGAATTGTGTTTGTTGAATCTTCTGGGATTTATGCCATCTAGCGGCTTCCAGGAACTGACATGAAGAAAAATATAGGTGTGACCAAAATCTATGCTGTAAATGCCCATTATGTGGGTGTCTACTTACAGAGTTTATCTTCTAAAGAGTATATGGATTAGAGGTTTAGATGCAGAGTCGTGAACCTTGAAAATATGTTGTGATATTCCCAGGATGTCAATTAACCCAATTCTTTTTTAGTATTTGAATAAAATACAAGGACATCAAAATAGTCTGATCTCAGAAGGTGATTGTGGTCTTAATGGTGAGGCCAAATTAATACAATGAAGTATGATAGAACAATACTAAACAGTTGTGTCGACTTTTAAGTTTAGAGTTGAGTGATTCTACCTCGTCTTCACATCTTTGTGTTAAATGTCCTCTTTTGCCCCGTTTCAGGATTATGGAGCCCCACACCATGCTCTTCCTGTAGACACCCCAGCAGAACCCTGACATCCTGGTTTTAAAACATCTGCAACAAAGGGCACAGTACCTTTCCATTAGTAAGTAGTGGGGGGAAGGAGGGAATGGTAGCCAGCCTTTCAACTATGTATACATGTGGGTTTAAAGGAATAAAAAAAAAAAAAGATTGTTTTTCTTTCTGTAAGTATAATCTCAGGCTGATGGAAAGGATAAATTATTGATTGTACATGAAATGCTGAACCGAGGCCAGGGGAGGCGAGAGGAGAGCTAAGTACAGGCTAGCCATAATTTTATACTAAGGATAGTTCACTGAGTATGTAATAGAAGGAGCAAGATAAAAGCACTTTGAATTTTCTTTCTTTGAAAATAACTATTTTATGGAAAGGTAATTGAGTTTATAATACCAAATATTAACATGGGTTTCCATTTTGTTAATGTAGGTTACTTAATTTTGTATTATCTTTTCAGTAGTTATTCAAATTAAATACCTAACTTTGAACATAATGTTAAAAACACTAGTTATTGAATGAATTTATTATTGTATTTGTTTTCAAGTGGTAGTACCCAGTGATTACCCACCTGGCATCCTGGTTATGTCACTCCTGAGTGCCTCCTATGGGGCAATTAGTTTCAGGGAGGAGGATGGGATTGGGGGACGGATGAAGACAACCCTTCAGGGGCTCACTGTTAAATATTGTACAAGGTGCAATGGCAGCACAATGAAGTTACTTGTCATTCATCACTTCAAAGTAACAGCAGTAGAGTGGATAGTTTCCTTGGCCTGTGTTGGCCCTCTCTCTACCCACTGTGTTATTAGCCAACTTACAAAAGTAGAGTATGGGTCCCAGCATTTAGTAGTCGCGGTTGGTGGGCAAAAACTGAGCCAAAATGCTGCGGAACCTCCTGGCTCTTCGTCAGATTTCCCAGAGGACCATAAGTACTGCTTCACGCAGGCAGTTTGAAAATAAAGTTTGAGAGAAACAAAAGCTATTTCAGGAGGACGATGGAATTCCAGTGCATCTAAAGGGTGGGGTAGCTGATGCCCTCCTGTATAGAGCTACCATGATTCTTACAGTTGGTGGAACAATTTATGCCATATATCAGCTGGCTATGGCTTCCTTTCCAAAGAAGCAGGGTTGACTTCAGTTATCCTCCCAGCAATCATCTGGTTCAATTTCATTCAGCTCTCTATGGACCAGTAAGCTGACAATAACTGCGTTCTTCTTTGGGATCATTATTTATTGACTTGTACTAACTGCCACCAATAAAGCAATCTTTACCATGAAAAAAAAAAAAGTAGAGTATGAAACTAATTTTGAAAATACCCCTAAATATGTGTTCAGAGCCTTAAGAGAATGACTTTGATTAATAACTAAATGGGGGTAAAGAAGAATGACCTTTGTATGACTTTGATTAATAACTAAATGGGGGTAAGGAAGAATGTGTGGCCTATTTCAGATAATGCTGCTCTTAAAATCTTTTCACAAACTTAAAGAGCTTTTAGAAATGCATGATTGTGAATAAGCATGTAAATAGCATTAACCGTTCAATCTTAAATTTATCTATATAAAATACAAAGAAACTTACAACATAGTTTAGTAGTTGAAACTTACAACATAGTTATAGTTTGCCAGTAGCTCTAAAATGTGCTAACCTGACTCTTCCCCTCTAATTTGTATTTAACTTCATTTGAGATAGTACCTTCAACTCAGATATTTGGCTATCCAGTAAAGGCATACATATCTAAAGGTGATCTGAATCTTCTCTCCCTAGAAAACTAGAAACTTTTCTGATTGTAGTAGAAGATAATGACTTATGAAGGAAGGTTTAATGTTTCTTGAATTTTATGTTCTTCACTTGTCCAACAGTGGCCAGTTTGTAATATTTACATAGTTATACACTGTGCCTTAAATTTTTATTTATGCAAACTATAAAATTCCCCATACATGCAAAAAATTAAATACATGTATTAGAAACACTTTTAAAATTAACAGTTTAATCAAACAACATGCCTATATGGAAGCTCTTAGGAGCTCAGAAAACTACCATACAGCATAAAGGATAATAATGAAAATATTAATAATTTCAATTTATTGAGTATTCTAGGCCAGGCATTATATTAAGGTATTTTAGGTATTTTATGCCTTTCAGTTTTCAATGCAAACAGATGATAAAATGATCCACATTTTACAGAAGAGAAAACGGAATTTCCAAGAGGGTTTCCCAGGACTGATGATTTTAAAACTATGTTCGAAACTATAAGCTACAGAAAGTTGTTAACTAAGAAGTCAATGTCACAGAAAGCTGAGCCACAGCAATCCATCCACACAGTAGCATTCAAATGACCTTTGAAGTGATTAACTTGTCTTAAGTGGTTATAAAAACACTAGGCCAAAAGGACAGTATCCAAATATTAGGATGCCTAAGAAGACAAGGCTGGTTAGGGAAGAAGGGCATGCTTTACTCATATTAAAAGCTACATGGGAATCAATGTCAAAAACAATTTCAGACAACTGGGAACAAAATTTTAAGCTATTGGTGTAAAAACTTCTGTTTCAAAAAATTATTGACTTAGATTTACTGGAGCAACCAGAATCTGCTGAAACACAAGTAGGTGAAATATGTCTGGTGCTCTGACCTCTTCACCTCCCTTCTTCCACCAGGTAAAGCAGATACTGCATTCTGCTCTGAGGACCAACAGTAAGTGATGACTCATGTATTGTAACATGAACATGTTATTTATCAATCATTTTTATTTTGCCAATTATAAAATGATATATTTATCCATGGTTTTCAAAACTTTATGGTTAAAGTTTTATTATTGTGAGAATCACGTAAATTTTACTCACTATATCAAATTGAAACTTAAATGAATTCTTTATATTTCATTCTAAAATAGATGCAATAAATAATTCCCATGTTTATGACTTTGAAACAATTGAACTAGAACTATCTTTAATAGAAAAAGGTAAAAATGTGACAATTTACATATACTTTAAGGGCAGTACTCATGTTCACCAATTTACATTTTACTAGAGGCTCGATGCAAAAATTCATGCATGGATGGGGGTCCGTCAGTCTGGCTGGTGATTGAGGCCTATGAGGAGGGGTAGTGTGGGCGGGAGGGACCCAGAGAGGTTACTAGCGGACCCCTCCAATAGGGGCAGATTGGGGGGAGAGGGGCTAGCCAGCTAGGGGGAGGGGCAGTAGGAGGTGGTCTGGCCAGGGGGAGAGACCACAGGAAGTTGGCTATGGGAGCGTACTGACCACCAGGGAGCAGCTCCTGCGTTAAGCGTCTGCCCCCTGGTGGTCAGTGCACATCATAGCGACTGGCTAACTGGTTGTTCCAGTTGTTCGGTTGTAACAGTCGCTTAAGCTTTTATTTATATAGATTGTCCCTACCAGAGACAATGTTAGTTCCGCTATTATTCTACTGGCACCATATGGCAGTCTTCTCTTGTTACATTATGAATTTGGGAGTCACAATGGCTGTGAGATAACCATGATCACTACATTGATTTCCCCCTCTTGTTCATGAACTACTATTTCAATGCAGAACTACTTTGTTCTCTTTTGACTTACTTCCCAGCAATGGCTTTACTCTCAGTGGTGGTGTTTCTGGCTGCTGTCCTGCTTCTATCTTTACCTGCAGAAAGTAAGGTAATGTCAGAGTGGAAAATCATTCTAGCCCTATCAAGGAAACTTTGTAGAATGGCAAGGCACTTTGAGAGTGGAAAGGAAGCGGGTGTCTGGCCCATCGCAAAGTACTCACTGGTTACTCAGAGCACTTAGCACAATTACCTAGATGAAAGTCCAAGGCTGCACTGTCCAGTACAGTAACTGCTAGTCACATGTGGCTATTGAACACTTGAAATGTGGCTTGTCTAAAATAAGCTGTACTGTAAAGAATAAAACACATTCCAGATTTAAAAGATTTAGCATAAAAGGAGAGGAAAATATCACATTGTTTTTATATTGAATACATGTTGAAATAGTATTTTAGATTATCATAAATTTAGGTTATTAAATTATGTGAACTTTATGGGACAATTCACACACCCTACTCTCCCTTCAGACTTAGACGCCCACACATCCACACACAAAGATAAACCAATAAGTATTGGTGATTGATTTAATACCTTAATTATATTTCTGTTGATAAAAGAAAAGAATCAGCAATAGTCCATTAATTGGGTGACTACTTCCTCCAAATTACCTTGGAGATTTGTTTAATATTGCAAAATTGTCTTTTAAGTGATTCCATAAAATCTAACCACAATAGGTAGAATGAGTTACGTAGAATTTTGAATGCATTTCAACTGAGCCTGAATATTCTTTCCCTAATACAGACTAAATACATTCTGTCTCTAAATACAGATACCATGTCAGGTCAAAGTTCCCTCAAAGTCTAGAATGAACCTTGACCTCCCCTTTATTCCCTTTGCTGCAGCCTGATCAAATGTAAATGGATATGTCTTAGGGTTCCTATTGTGTACCTTTGTGGTTATAAAATATTACCACTCATATGTCATATTAAGAATTGCCTAGAACTATAAAAGAGATTTGTGGTCTTAAACAATTTTTAAAATTTTGTTATGCCATGAATTACACTGCCATTCTCAAATCTTCAAGTTACTTCTTTCCTATTTGTCATAGCTTTGACTGAGATTCATTGGCAATGCTTGACAACTAATATCGGCTTAACTGAACACTTTTTAAAGTGGTCCTTGCTTTCTTGAATTAACTTATTTACTCTTATAAATTAAAGATTTTTTAAAAATGTTTTAATTTCCTTTTAGGATCCAGCCTTTTCTGCTTTGTTAACTACTCAAACGCATATCCAAAAAGAGATTGTAAATAAGCACAATGAATTAAGGAAATCAGTCTCTCCACCTGCCAGCAACATGCTAAAGATGGTAAGAAGCAGTAATATAAGGAAAGTGGTGGGAACGAGCTGGTAATTGGCATCTGTGCAGAACATCGTGGCTTACAACATTCTGCCTCTGTTTTGCTATTTCATTTGAGTTATGTTATGGGAAGAAATTCTTAGTTTTACTTTATAATGGTTAAACAACTCATCAAGTTTACAGAGCTATAAATTTCGGCAGGCAGAATTAGAAACCAGACATCAAATTGTGAAGTTATTACATTTTTTCCTTCACTCTCTTTCCTAGTCTAAAATAAACCCCTTTTCTTTCAGAATCAGTGCCATTGAGGGTAAATAGCAATCTTTCCAGGGCACAGTCCTTGGAAGCTAAATATCTCCTATGTGTAAACAGTGAGCTGCAAATGGAATTGGAAATAATCTAGACTAGCTTATTACTATCAAAATCTATAATAATAATCTATAATAATAAAATCATAATATGCTAATTAGGCTGGACAGCCAAATGATCTTCTGGATGTCATTCCGGATGTCCTTCCGGATGCAGCTGTGGTGGCGGGGGATGAGGCAGATGTGGTTAGGGGTGATCAGGCAGGCAGGCAGAGGCAGTTAGAGGTGGTCAGGCAGGCAGATGAGTGGTTAGAGGTGATCAGATAGGCAGGTGAGTGATTAGGGGTGATCAGACAGGCAGGTGAGCAAGTGACTAGGGGCAATGAGGCAGGCAGGCAGGCAGGCAGGCAGGCAAGTGGTTAGGGGTGATCAGGTAGGCAAGCAGGCCAGCAATTAGAAGCCATTGGTCCCAGATTGTGAGAGGGATATCTGACTGCTGGTTTAGGCCCCACCCCTTTTCAGGATGGGGCCTAAACTAGCCGTCGAACACCCCCCCAAGGAGTTCCAGATTAAGAGACGGTGCAGGCTGGTCTGAGGGAACCCCCCCCCCAATGCACGAATTTCGCACACCAGGCCTCTAGTATAATTATAATACTTCACATGGTGGTCAGTATTTAGAATAGTACCATCACTAAAAATCCCAGGTGTGGCTGCTGTGCGATCATAAACAGTCATTTCTCTTGTTAGATACATCACCTATGGACTATCTTTGTGGGAAATGGGCATTGTGACAGATAAAGACACACCAGAGATATTTTAAGAACAATGACAAATAGATAAGACATCTACAGAAGTTTTGAAGTAGTGCAAATTAATCTTATCAATCAGGTTACAATGCATATGTTTTGTTGGAGTTGAACTTTTAAGTGTATATATTTTTTCCTTATAATAATTAGGAATGGAACAGAGAAGCGACAGCAAATGCCCAGAGGTGGGCAAACAAGTGCACTTTAGAACACAGTAATCCAGATGAACGAAAAACCAGTATGTGAATTAGTAAATATTTGTTGAATAAATGAAAAAATAAAATAATAGTGAACAAATAAAATAGAATGGATCCTTTTGGTGCATTACATTAAGACTATGAATAAATGTTACTTATATTTGGCTTTTTGGAATCATGATATCTGTATATGGAGAAATAGTTATGATAAGTGCCATTTTGTGCTTATTGATTATTTTTGTGCAAATGATTTCTCTAGCAGTATCTAATCTGTTTCTCCCAACCTGCTCACGAGTAAACTAGGACGTGGACGGAATGACTTACCCAAGAACACAAGCTGATGTAGTGACATATATCAGAAAGCTAACCAGGCTTTCTAATTTCCAATCCACTGTCCTTTTGTGATATTGTATAGCCATCTGGTGTTCTGAAATTATTTATTTTGTATTCACAAAATATGTTGAATTATGTGGAATTGTACCTGTTTTCTTTTTCTTTACAAATATGAAACTTTTTAAAATCAGGATGATATTTTGATTATGTTGATTTACTAAAAAATTGTTGGTAACAGTCAAGTATTTTGTATGAACTGTGTAACTATAATGCATGGAATCATATAGTCGATTCAAAAAACACTGAAGACATCTGGTGTTCAAATAGTTGATTTCTTTTACCATTGCGGCTTTATTGTTTTCCTCATGATCTGTTCTTTCATAGGTACAAAATGCGGAGAGAATCTCTTTATGTCAAGTGACCCTACTGCATGGTCAAATGCAATCCAAAGTTGGTATGATGAGCGTCACGATTTTGTTTACGGTACAGGACCAAAGTCTTCCAGTGCAGTGGTTGGACATTATACCCAGGTAAAGGGAACAGTGAAAATACTTCTACCACGAATGTTCTAATATAGAAAGCTTCGAACTATGACCCATCCCAGTGTTCAATTTGGGGAAAAGAGCCCAAATAGGTACAATACAATACCATTGGACGGGTACTTCACCCGCCGCTGTCATTTTGATGGCTTGCACAACTCTTGGTTGGAAAGCACATTCTGTATTTTTCCAACATTACAAATGAATAGAGAATGTACATAAACATTTAATATTTTCAAATTGTGTGACTTTGTTTCAATAATATAAATATTTCCATAAAATACATGGCTTCAAGCTATAGTAGTAATATTTTTTTCAAGTTTTTATTTGGCATTTGTTCTTTAATATTTTCCCTTTCTTACATTATTCTTTATATATCTCCTTATGGATTTGTAGCTTGTTTGGTACTCATCTTACCGTGTTGGATGTGGAGTTGCTTATTGTCCCAATCAAGAAAGTCTAAAATACTACTATGTTTGCCAATATTGTCCTGCGTGAGTATATACTTTGGAGATTAATGTTAATACTTCCATCTGCAATTTGATATTTTTAAGTTTTCATATATTAGACAAATCAGAATAAAAACATAATGTTTCAGTAAAGGAAAGGAATAAATCTTCAGAAATGTTTTTTAAAGGTGAGATACGTTCAACTTACCAGAGAAGAGATCAAGTTCTCAGATCAAGTATAAATTTGAAGCTCTCTTTTCTCAATTATAAAACAACTAGGAGCCCGGTGCATGAAATTTGTGCACGGGGGGATGGGGG
Source organism: Murina feae (assembly GCA_004026665.1). Classification (NCBI taxonomy): domain Eukaryota; kingdom Metazoa; phylum Chordata; class Mammalia; order Chiroptera; family Vespertilionidae; genus Murina; species Murina feae. Next base: position 11,003 of record PVJC01009314.1, read on the forward strand.
GCAGGGGGCGGTCCCTCAACCTGGCCTGCACCCTCTCCAATATGGAGTTCTTGGGGATTCTCACAATCCAGGACCTCTGGTTCTTAACCGCTAACCTGCCTGCCTGTCCTAACCACTCTGCCTGCCTGCCTGCCTGATCCCTCTAACTGCCCCCCCTCCCCCACCAGCCTGGTCACCTCTATTAGCTTTCTTTTTTAATCTTATCCCCTTCACGCACATTGTATTTGACTTCCTTATTGGCTTCTTCCTCTCACACAATTTTTCTCCTTTATGTAACACTTTTCCTACTGACTCATCATTTATAAACTTTTCTTTCCTCCTTATTTCCTACTTCTGTTCCATCATCATTCTTCCCATTTTTCTACTACCCTCCTTCCCTCCCCACATTCCTTCTTTCTTTTATCTTTACCCCTGCCCACCCTCCCCTTTTCCTTCCTTCCCACCTTAATTTTTTTTCACTTCCTCCCTCTGGCCTGCTTTGCTCCCTCCCTCATTCCTTCCTTCTTCCTATTCTCCTTTTAGGCTCTACCAGCTCCCCCTTTATAACTTTTCTTCCCCCCCTCTTTTTCTCTCATCTTACCTTTGCCATACATTCTTCTTTACTTACTTCCACTGTTTTAATACCTACCTATCTGCCTAATTATCCACTATCATTTATCTTCTTTTCTTTTCCTAGTTCTACTTTTAAAATCTGTCCCCAGTACACAACTATACTTGGTTTTCATTATAGGCCTTACAGTTCACTCATACATCCTCTTTTTTAAACTCTGCTGTCCACTGACTCTTTTATAAAGTTCTTTCCTCCATCCTGTTCCACCCCTCCCCCACCTGGTTGCTTCCCCCCAAACTCTCCCTGACTGCTGCTCCCTCCACCCACCTCCTGCCCATCTCTCCCTCTCCTGGCTCCCTCAGGTTCACCCCAGCTCTGAAGGGAGACAGGGGCCTCTCACAGGAGATCCCTGCCCCTGTGGCAGAGAAAATGGAGCAAGCAAGAGAGGGGACCCAGGAGGGTGTGTGTGTGTGTGAGAGAGAGGGAGCAGCCCTCCTTTCCTCATTAAAGCTTCCATGGGGAGGGGGTATTAACTCCCAGCTCAGGGCTCAGCCCCAGCCAGGTGGCAGCTGCCCATGCAGCCCCAGCACTGCAGCTGCAAAGCAGGAGCACCTCCACCTCTGGACCATCCACCCCTCCATTCGGGGACCCGCCAATGGCACAGCTGCTGTTTCCCCTGGACCACATGTGGGCTCCCTTCACCTGCCCCACAGCTGCTGACTGGATCGTGGGGCAGACACAGAAGCTTAGCCGTGTCTGCCCCGCGATCCAGGCCGCAGCCTTGGGTGGCTCGCTTCTCCCGCCCCTGGATGCCGCCTGGATCCCTGGGCAAAGGTCTTCCATTTGCCCTGCTGGGCCTCGGTGTGAAGTTTTTCCTGGGGCTGAGGCTTCTGCCATCTTGGCTGTGCTAATTTGGATACAGTTGTTCTGATTGGCTGGTGGGCGTGGCTTAGGAATCCTGAAAAAACGGTCAATTTCAATATTACACTTTTATTAGAGTAGATGTCTTTTCTCTCAGTTGCCTTTCCCAAGTGCTCAAGATTATTCCCAGAGCATGTGGAGTGTGCATGTCTCTCGACTAGATATCATCAGTTCTCACTACTTTCATGCCCTAATGACGCTTGATGATTAAGCAAGAGGTGGTAGTGCAGTGGCAAATTTGGGATCAAAAATTGTGATTTCTGCCCTGACTGATTTGGCTCAGTGGATAGAGTGTTGGCTTGCAGACTGAAAGATCCCAGGTTTGATTCCGGTCAAGGGCATGTACCTTGGTTGCAGGCACATCCCCAGTAGGAGGTGTGCAGGAGGCAGCTAATTGATGTTTCTCTCTAATTGATGTTTCTAGCTCTCTATCTCTTTCCCTTCCTCTCTGTAAAAAAATCAATAAAATATAAAAAAATTGTGATTTCTATTTTTTCTGCTAAAATGTTTCTGCTCCTGTTTATCTATAAACCATTTACATTTTTACCATTAGAAATGATTCCTTCTCTTGTGTTTCAAAGGTTTTTCAAGGGATCTTTAATATACTTCAGAGTCCAGAAAAAGTTAGCATCTTAAGTCTTTGTTTCTCAGCAGTTTTTTTTTTAATAATATATTTTGTTATGATTTCAGAGAGGAAGGGAGAGGGAGAGAGAGATAAAAAAAAAAATCAATGATGAGAGAGAATCATTGATTGGCTGCCTCCTGCACACCCCCTCCTGGAGCCCACAACCCAGGCATGTGCCCTGATTGGGAATGGAACTGTGACCTCATGGTTCATAGGTTGATATTCAACCCCTGAGCCACACCGGCCGGCCTCAGCAGTTTTCACACACAAAAACAAATCCATAATGAACCACCCCATACTGTCTTGATTTATAGCAGGAAATATGCTGTTTGAACAAGCAATATATTTGAAGTCATCCATAATAAAGCCTATGAACATATCAAAGATCTAATCTCAACATATCTCTTAACTTTAATTCCTTACAACTAGAGACAGGGGGACCCCCCCCCCACAAAACCAAATCTACCACAGGATTTATTTTTAGATTGTAGGTAACCTGGGGATCTTGATCTCCCATTTGAGAAGTGTGGCCTTCATAGTCACTTGCCACTAGAAAGAAGGGAAAAGTCCTAGCAGAATGCACTCAAACTCACTGCCTGGCTGTGGGAGGGGAGGCATCTGGAGCCAGGCATCTAAAGTGAGGTGTGGAGTAAATAATGAGGGGAAGCAGAGATGAGAGAGCCCCCCCACCCTCCCACCACTGTGTAAATATCATTGTTTCTGCCTAGAAGTATTTACTGTCCCTAGTACATATCAGAGAAATTATGGCATTTTATCATCTTCCAGATATAAATGATATGGTAGCATTGAGTATTTTCTTTCATACTACAGCTCTCTAGCCCCCAAGAGGTGTGTTCTAACCCAAGCCATCACACTGGGGTACACTGCCTCACCAATTTAACCAAGTCTCCTGGGAGATAAAGAGAGTGTTGAACTATACTCTGAAAAGTTTAGACTGTAGTTATTCCAGTTTAGCTGTTCAACCTACAGAATTCTAGTTAAAGAGGTGGGTCAATGTTTGAGGTATTTTCTTAATTTGGAGGCCATCTGATTTACACATTGGGAATTGTACTTTTTCACTTTTGGTAACATCTGGATATATTTAATAGCTAGGTGTGTTTGGCGACTAAGGCTATCCTCGGAGTATAAACGAAACAGCAAAGTGAAACATATTTGACACCATGTTTTTTTTAAATTTCAGTGGCAATAATGTGAATAAAAAGAATAACCCTTACCAACAAGGAACGCCCTGTGCCGGTTGCCCCAATGACTGTAACAATGGACTATGCAGTAAGTTTGAAGTGATTTTACCTGCTGTTAGAATAAAGGGTTGATATTTTCTTTTCCTTTTTATGGATTAGGAACTCTCCTAGGGTTACTAATTTAAATACTGTCCTGAGACAAAATACAGAAATATTCCTCAACAGAATGTGTTTGAGGAAACATTTTATACACTTTTTAACTTACATACGTTTTGTAATGAAAAGAATATTACCACTTCTAACATAATGAAACATCTACCATCAGTGGATTTTGTGACTATGCAGAGCTCATTAACATTAACTATAGTTGTTTCTGGTAACTAGTTCATTTCATCAAAGTATCATTAGACAAAAGGTGGTATTTTTTAAAAATGAAAATTATAAATTTACTGATGTGAAATGAATATTATGGCTCAATCTAGACAGGCAAACCAAATATTAAATTTCTTTTGTGCTAATATGTTCATCATGCTGATTATCATATTTTTATAGTATAATTGGAATCATAATGTTTGGCTTGACAAATGATCACTTACCCTATAATTTGATAGTAGTTTTGTGTACTTTTTAATGACAAAAATTCAATCCGTATACAAAATTGGTTCATACTGTTGCATAAGAAGAGAATAAAATAAATGTCATATATAATTTCAAAGTTCTCATAAATAGAAGTTAAAAAAAACACAATACTGTTGGCCTTTCACAGTTGGGATACTATCATTAAAATTATGAACAATAGAGTTGACCCATTCACTGAGATTTTACCTTTAAATTCATTCTCCTTTAGTAAGCCTTCTTTTTATAAAGCTGTAATTCAAAATATTGATGATATCAAAGCTATAAATCAACTAAAGAAGAAAAAAGTTGAATATTTACACCACTGATGAATGCTATTTGCTAAAGAGCTTGCAATGATCCTATTAGCATAAGAATTCAACTGAGAGAGAGAGAGATTTCGATTTGTTGTTCCACTTATTTATGCATTCATTGGTTGATTCTTCTACATGCCCTAATCGACAATCCAATCTGCAACCGTGGTGTATTGGGATGACTCCCTAACCAACTGAACTGCCCAGCCAGGCTCCCCCTACACCTATGCATTTTGAAAGTATGAATTGTTTTGCTGCTACTAAGGCAAATAACATGTAACTAATCTGTTTTTGTTACAGCCAATAGTTGTGAGTATGAAGATCTCCTTAGTAACTGTGATTCCTTGAAGACGAAAGCGGGCTGTGGGCATGAATTGCTCCAGGAAAAGTGCAAGGCTACTTGTCTATGTGAACACAAAATTTACTGAAATGTTCAACGTGCAATGAGCAAGATTAAGTGGAAAAGAACTGCATTACTTAGATCTAGTGGAGAAGGGTGCATCATTTAGTGGACACATCCCAGAGGGGAAATTGTAAGCCTGTTACAAATTTGATTCCAAACAGTAATGCATCTTTTTCTCTAGGATCTTCACAGAAATCTCTCTCATACATCAATTTACAAAAGCAACATGATGCCAACTTTGGACTTTTGGAACATTTAGCCAAAAGAGCATTTGGTATATTTAAAGTTAACAAATTAAATCAAGATGAGGATGTTTAAAGTTGTAACCCAGGATTTAGGTCACTAGAATTTTGGACTAAAATGAAAAATCACATGTTTCATGAAAGAACTTGGAGGAAAAAAACACATCTGTAACATCATTGTCATTCCTACCACATGATTTTTTACATGTATAAAAAATGAATTCAAAGATTGGATCTATCTTTGTCTTATGGTGTCCTTTTAAAAAAAAAAAGTAGTCACCTTTTAGAATAAAGAACATATCTAAGCAACCACATAGATATGATTCTTGTGCAATATTTTGTAGAATTCATAATTACTCCAGCTAAACTCAGCCCATTTAAATGATTATATTGAACAAAATTTCCAAAATACTTGCCTATAAAATTAAACTTTAACAACAACAAAAAAAATCTGTTCGTCTTTCTTTTTACTATTTGACATTTTGATAATCCTATTTATTTAGTTGAGACATTTTTAAAAAGAGGGTACAGTCTGACAATATATACAAATATATCCTCCTCCCCAGAAGAAAAACAATAATAATAATAAGTATTTTAGAGTTATCATTGATGAGTCTTTGCCTACATTATAATTTAAGATTGATAAAACAACAGTCAAGTCACTCTATCTTTTATAGGTAGTGATAAAAAGAAAAATGATTGCCTCAAACATTTTTTACTAAAAAAATTAAAATAAGAAAAAGAACAGTAGAGTAGATCTTAAGTGAAGAAGAAAATGATAGTCATAAACAGAAATTAGTGAAATAGATAATACCAAATCAAAATATATAATTAATAAATCAAAATTATGTGTTTTAGAATTAATAAAATAGACAAATGACTAGGTGGCTTAATTCAGAAAGAAAGAAAAAATTTTAACAAGATGGCAAGGGAGAAAGAGCTATTAAAATGTAAGAAATAAAGAGAAAGAGAAGTGGCAGGGATGTAACTATTAAAACCTCTGTACAAATATATTTAGAAACCTAGATAAATAATTTGCTAGGAAAATAAAAATACAAAAATTGACTATTAGAGATAGAAAGTTTAAACTGCCCATTATCTATATAGAAAAAGCTGCTAAGAAGCTATCACCTCTTTAAAGAAGTGTGTGTGTGAGAAATATAATAAATGGGCAAAGATCATGAACAAATAATTATCAAAAATAAATTAAAATGGTCACTAAACATAAAATATATTTTTTTACTTCACTCATAAAAAGAAATGGAAATTTAAACCTCACTGACATAGCACTTCACCTCTCAAATTGTAAAAATAAAGAAACAACACATTCTGCTAGTTTTTATGGAGGGGTATTTGGCAACGTCTATCAAAACTGCATGTGCATTTACTCTTTAACCCATCCATCTTCCTAGCATTCATCTCCAGATCACTTCTAGAAATTTTATATTGTTCTTCAACCATATGATGATTCATATCGCAACATTATTTTTTAAAATAGCCTTTGTAATTGTAAAATATTGAAAAAGTCTATAGCCCACACAAAAAAATTGGTTGAATAAACTATGGTTTATTCAACATATTATAGTGCTAACACATCTTTTATGAAGAACAAGAATCTTCATAAACTTATCTGGAGTGATTTCCACAATATGTCCTATGTAATATAATAAAAGAGAAACATGCAAATTGACCGTTACCACCAGCCAATCAGAGCAGCTGTATGCAAATTAACCCAGCCAAGATGGAGGCTGGCAGGGTGACTCTGCACTGGGAGCCTCCACAGCCGGCCAGCATAGCTGTGCCAGGTGTGTCAGCTCAGTGGGGGGGGTCTAGCCTGGGACCTCCTCGGGGCGTCCAGGAGCAGCTGTAATGGGTCTGCTGCCTAGCTCCGCCCCTGGGAGCTTCCGAGGAGTATCCAGGAGCACCTGTCCCGGGTCTACTGCCTGGCTCCACCCCCTGGGCGCCTCCCCGGGGCATGCAGGAGCAGCCGTCCAGGGTCCGCTACCTTCATCCGCCCCCCAGGGGCCTCCACAGGGCGTGTGGGAGCGTCTGCTGCATAGTGCGGAGAATCCAAAGTCAGTTCACTGCCCAGCTCCAACTTGGGTGTGTTTGCTCAGCAGCAGGGCCCCACCGAGAGATTCTGCACCAGCGTCCGCCCCTGGCTTGCCACCCAACTCTGCGCCAGGTGTGTCCCCTCAGCAATGTGGGCCCACCAGGTGTGTGTGATCATGGCCCTCTGGTGGGAAATATCCAGGCCTGCACTCACCAGCCCTCCCACCCCCCAGTGCACGAACCCTGAAGGGGCTGTGGGCAGCCTGAAAATGGCTCTCAGCCCCTCACCCAGGCTGGCCAGGCATGCCAGCAGGTGGACATCCCCCCCCCGAGGTGTCCCACACTGCAAGAGGGCACAGGCCGGGCTGAGGGACCCCCCCCCCCCGAGTGCACAAATTTTTGTGCACCGGGCCCCTAGTATAATAAAAGCCTGATATGCAAATTGACCAAACAGCGGAAAAACTGGAGGAACAACTAGTTGCTATGATGCGCAATGACCACGAGGGAGCAGACACTCAATGCAGGAGCTGCCTCCAGCTCACAGCCCCCAGACCAACCAACGTGGGTGCCAGTGGGGGTCCCCAATTGCTCTGCTGGTCTCCCCACAGAGGGAGGTGACTGGTGGCAGTGGTGGGGCGGTGGGGGTGCAGTGCTGAGGGAGCAGTGGGGTGGAAGTGGTGGCAGGGAGCTGGGCCGGTGAGTGGGCAGCACCAGGCAGCCAAGGCAGGTGCTAGGGGGGGCCCTGATTGCCCCACTAGTTACCCCACAGGTTGCCCCTGATTGCAGGCCAGGCCTAGGGACCCTGCCCATGCATGACTTTCATGCACCAGGCCTCTAGGTGTTAAATAAAAAATAGCAAAATGCAAAGAATGTTTTGATAGTATTCTATCTTTTGTGTACTTTCACATTTTTGCAACATAGGAAGAGTGCACCACAAACTAAGGAAATTGGTTGTATACAGTAGGTGGGTGAGAATGGGGTGGGCAGAATGGAGGTGTAGGACAAATTGGTTGGAGGAAGTGACTCTTCTCTGACTTCCTTTTTGTATAGTTTTAACTTATAAATTATGTTAATACTCACATACTCCTTAAAATAAAATATAACCAACAAAGGTGGGAAGAAAGATCCAAAAATGGAATGAACACAAAAACAAATTAAACTATACTTTAAATACATAAAATAATCATCATAAAAAGGTGAAAAAACCCCACAGAACCAATTCAAATAATGTTTGAATGCCATTTTGGACTATATGTCTTTTATGTTTATGTGAACACATGTTCAACTCTAATGAATAAGACTTTCTTGGTTGTCCGTTTTTAGCTTAGACACATGGGTTAGTAGTTTGAAACTTCTATGTATGCTATGATTGAACTGTTAGACCCAGATGTCGTGATCCCCAAAGACCATGAGTGAGCCCGACTCCGATGCAAAAACATGAGGGCCTTTATTATTCGAGTTAACTCGGACTCGTCCCACCCTTGCCCTCGCAGCAGCACAATGGGGAGGAAGTGCGGGTTCCGGGAAAACAACAGATTTATAGGGCCAGAAGTAGTGGGGTGGGGTAATGTGTGTGGCCCCTGTTGATTGGTGGAGGGAGGGTCCTGGGCAGGGCATTTCCTCTGCATCCCTATTGGCTGGTCTGCAGTCTTGCACCACCCTAACAGAACAAATACATATAAATAATGAGAACCAGGTTTCTCACTGTTGGTGAAAGGATTTACGCATATGAAAGACAGGAAGGTGAAAATAAACCCTGTGTTGTTGTATTAGAATTGGATATAGTGCTATGAATTGGTGGTTTTCAATGTATAGAAGTAGATGCAGCTGTTAGGGAACTAAGCAGAAGGAATCCCTGCCCTCAAGAATACATGCTTTTTTTTTTTTTTTTTTTTTTAACAAAGGAGAAAAGAACATAAGGTTTCCCAGCCATGAGGGACACACACCATTCTTCAGTATGGTGAAAATTATTCACAAATTGATATAAAATGTAACACCAAAGAGAGAAATGCTGGCTCACCACTTTTAAATGGAACACGTCATGGATTTAAATTAACGAAAGTTCCAGAAAGGACAAGTTCCTGCTGGCTTAATGGAGCCTTCATCCTTAACCCTCTGCCACTGGCAGCCAGCAGCAAAGACAGTGCTAATTGACGAGTGGCCACTGGAGGCTTCCATGGAGCCCAGCAGACAAACTCAGCTTTGAGATCTGGAGTTACTGCTAAGACGCTCACTGAATACTGCCAGGTATGAGTCCTTAGTAGCCCAGATCTGCCAAATGGGCTAAGTAGAAGGGTAGGAAAAGAGCAGATGTTATGGGGGAGGTGACAATATTTGTTAGTGCACATGAGAAAATTCCTAGGGCCCTATGAGCACCCATCAATGACGGGGTGAAAACTTTACAGTTTATGGCTCTTTTAAGAGCAAATAGAGGGGAGCACTACCTTTGCCTCATACACATGCATGAGGCACACCTGCATGCTCACACGTGCGCGCACATGCGCACACACACACACACACACACACACGAAAACATTTTATGGGAACTATTATAAAACCCAAACTCCTAATGTTAGGAAATAGAATTATAAAAGACACTCTTGATTTGTATATATAATTTTAAAATGTCATTCGATATCTATTTTAAATTGAGATGATTTTTCTATTTTTTGGTTAAGTGAAATAATGCTTGTAATATATTTAAGAGTAACAGATACTAATGATGCTCAATACCTTTTAATGCACTAGCCTGTCTCCACTTATTGCTACCAAAGTTAATTAGAAACATATTACATTCCAGGTGGTATGCTGAATTTTTTATATTCATTTTTGCCCTTTGCCTTCACAATAGTTCTTTGTCTGCATCTTAAGAATGAGTAAGCTGTGATAGGTGGCTTAAGCTCCTTGTCCAGGTATAAACAGCCAGCAAATGCCAGAGCATGGACTCAATCTGGACAGAGCTTGGCAAAAGCCTAATGTTTTTAAGCACCACACAATGCTGGCCTTTTTTTTTTTCTTCTTTTTTATTTTTATCTAGACTGAACTTATTTATTCACACTATTTCATTGGAAAAGAAAAGTTTTCTTTCCATTAAGTTCTGAGATAGATTACTTGTTCTACATTTATGAAAATGTGCATATATTTGATTTTGTGACTTTTAAGACTTGTAGTTCATGGTAGTCAGGCATAAAATGCTTCTTTTTAACCTCATAAAATAAGATAGTGACTCAATTCTGTTGACTTCCATTGCTACCGTCTTAAAAAATTCTGGCCTACAATTACTTAAAAAAAGGTGACAAGAAATAAATTGAATCCTAAAGGGCACTGACTGTGTGAGGGCAAGGATGCATGCCTTCCACTGTATGGAAGTATGGATGCATAACTACATACATATTAGAACATTAAATTGGCCATGGACCCTTGATTTGTGCACTACACTGTATGCAAATTATGCCTCAATTTAAAAACAATAACAGATGCAGAACAGGAGAATGGGAGGGAGGGAAAAAAGAACAAGTTAAGAAAAGACAAAATTCAAAATAGATTGCCATGATATGCCATGGAGGCACAGGTTTGGTAAGAAAATCAGGCTTCAGTTGGGGGGCACATTCCAAGTGGCAGTATGGAGTGGCGGTTGGGTTTCATTGTATAGATGACTCTTAAAATCATCACTCTACCTCAGATTCTCCCAGAGTGAATGGAGCAGTTTGCTAAATCCCAGAGTTTGCCGAAGCTTGTGAATGCAAGATCCACCAAAAGCGGCGAAAGTTACTGTCTCCTATTTTAATTTTTTTTTCTGTTAAAGAGATAAATCTTTAAGCTCTACCATCCAGCACAATTAGCTGAAAGAGGAAAAGAAAAATCTGTGAGGAAACAGTCACAAATCTCTGAGATGCTTGAAGAATATTGAAAACATTTTCAAGTCCTCGTGAGATAAGTATCGGTTCACCTGGAAAACGATGAGGAAGAAGAGCAGTGTACAGTGGCTGACAGGTGGCAAATGGAGGAGCCAAAAAAAAAATACCTTGTTGGAAGTTTGATATTAATCTTTGGAAAATACATGTCATTTAAAATACATTTCTTTTACTTTTCTTGAACCATGACTTCATATATAAAACAGAGTAATATGTAGACTGGCACTTTTTGAAAAATTGTGCTAAACTAAATTTGTTTCTCGTTTTGCTAGTGTATGAATATAAGTGAAAATCAATCCCATTTTATAAAACTATGTGTGCATGTGAGCAAAGTTCACCTAAATGTTCAGCAGAATTTTATTAAATTCATATTAAACCATGGGGACTATTTTCAAATATAATGGGTATAATGGGTACTCGAAACAGGTGAAAAACAAGGCAAAATACCAATCTACTGTTCTCTGTACTGGATTTGTTCCACACAAGATTCTGACCTTGATTAGATGTTATTAATCAGTGCTTCTAGTGACTTCTGTGGAAGCAGGCAATTAGGCAGTGCTTTGGGTCAGCAATGAGCAACCTCTCAGGAATTTGTAAATGAAATTTCAGTTCTTAGTTAAACCAAGTGATATCATCAACTTCAAGTGAAATGTTTGGGAAACCTCAAAATTCCAGGCAGAGTAACCTAGATCTACTCCTGCTAGAGATAAGATGGGAATGTAATTGCAGTTTATGAAGTGGAAAGGAAAGGAAAGACTCTGTAATTAGACAGGGTAGGTCAGTATAAGGCAGTGGCCCTTAAAGAATCATCTCTCAACTGGTAGTAGCATCACATCGAATCAGAAACTGGGGTGAGACCCAGAAATGTGTGTTTTCACATGTTCCTTGCTATGCTCTAAAGTGAAGTAGGGAGGGCAGACACTGCATTTGGCAGACTCCAGTGTGGGCATTAGGGGACAGTATTTCCCATAAGGCAAGGCTCTTTCATTAGCCCCATCATGGCTTTAATGAAATGGCTCTGAAGATTGTTTCCTTTTGTTCTCCTTTTATGTGCAAAAAAACAACATTTTTATTGCATGTTTGGCCTTCGAAATTACCCTGTCACTGCAAAAGAGGAGCCCTTAAAGGGGAACTTGCTAAACTTGGACAGTTGACTAATATTTTAAGTGACAGAATCACGTGTAGCAAGCATTGGAAGGTTGGGCTGTTGCAGTAACTAAGAGAGACTTTAGGTTCAAAAATCAACTGTGGAAGAACAGGTTGAGCAACACTTGGCACATGAGTATCTTGTTTGAAAAAGACCTAGAGCTTCTCATTAATTACAAATGTAGCATGACAGCTGTATGACAGCATTACCAAGGTGTGGACACAAGCCTCGGGGTATTTATAGGAAAATGTTCACTCAAGACAAATAAAAGACTCGGGCTACTGTTTCATTGTGGAAAACACAACCAGAACATTGGAACGTTCTATTCTTTTCTGATGTCAAACTTTGACAGGGTATTTGAACTGATGTCCAAAGAACAGTAATAAAGAGGTGAGGTGTGTTTAAACCATATCCTCTATCAGGACATGCCACACCAAGCCTACAGCAACCCATATCCATGAGCATGGCTGCCACTCAGCCAGGGATCACTTCTGGGAGTCAGACCGTCTTATGGTTTGGGTGCTATGAACTATTGACTGGCCACTTGTCTCTCTTTATAAGTAACACGCCTTGGTAGGAGGGATTCAGTGGGCAAGGTGGTGGCACTGTTTCTGCTTGAATTGTGGTGCTCAGGGCGTGTGGGAAAGGGCTGGCTCTAACGGTGAAACACATAAAGGGAGAATCTGGAGAGTCAGGCTGCAGAGTCTCACTTTGTGTTTTTTTTTAATGTATGTTTACTGATTTCAGAGAGAAAGGGAGAGGGAGAGAGAGATAGAAACACCAATGATGAGAGAGAATCATTGATTGGCTACCTCCTGCACGCCCCCTACTAGGGATAGAGGCCACAACCCGGGCATGTGCCCTGATTGGAATGGAACCATGACCTCCTAGTTCATAGGTCCACTCTCAACCACTGAGCCATGCCAGCTGGGCCTTTCCTCCTTCCGTTCAAATCTTGATGCTATCATATTTGCCGCTTCTCAATTACAAATGTCCCAGCCATACAAAGAAAGAAAAGGGGCTGGGGGGCGGGGGGCGGGGAAAGGGAACTAGTTATGATATGAGACAGCAATCCTCTACAAGTAGCTTTGTTTCTCTTCTACTTCTCAGTTTTTAAAAAATTAGCAATAGAGCTATTAGGATATTTTTCCTGTAAAGGATGGAATCAGGAGGAAATTTTTATTCCCCAGAGGTTCAAATGAGGTGTATCCTTACAGAAAAGAAAGTCTATCCTTAAAGTGACGTTTCTTGTAATATGGCCCCATGCTGAACCTAAGACAGCAACTGCTCATGCAGGTTGTGTGTGCCTTGTCAACCCAAATGGCTAGATAACCTCCTTGGAGTTGTGGATGACATTTTGCTTGTGTCCCCTAAAGCACTTAACACCCTGCAGAACAATACTGGATCTTCAGGAAATATTTGTGGTGTTGAATTGTTTCTAATCACCTTATCTAGTGTCCTTATTTCGGATGTTATTGTTTTTAAATTCTGGATGGATTTTTGTTAGACTCACCCTTCAAGTATGAGAAAGAAAGGAAAAAAAACCTTAGAAAGACCGTGGAAGGTCGTATGGCCTGCACCCTTGTTAGAGACAAGAACACTAGAACCTCAAAAGGGGAGGTTACTGAAATAACTAATGGAAGTCACAAGTGTAACTCATTCCAAATCCAAGCTCCCAGACTTCGATTTTAGTAAAAATTGTTCCACTAAAACTTATATACTCATTCTTGAATATCGTCATTTCTTATCTATTTGCCATAACAATCCTTGCCTATTTCCTTAGTAAGTAGCAATTCCTTAAATGATTGTCTGCTGGGCTTTTTTTTTTTTTTTTTCATTCCTAAAGTATATATTTATTCATTATTAAATTTGGTGTGTGTTTAGCTAGAACTCTGTTCAGTACCCCACACCCAGTGCCCTGCTGGACATTAGCTACTGAGTAGTAATTTAATGAATAGATACATGAGCAAAAACAGTAAATAAGTGGAAGAATAACTGAATAAGTGCACAGGACTATATTTTGTGAGCTGACATAGACACTTTAAAAAGCGAAGTTATTCCAAAGAGTAAGTCTATAACAAATAATCCTTTGGCAAAAAAAGACATTGTCAAAGAGATTCCTAAGGTATTTCCTGCTACAATTATATGTGAAAGAACACACCTGATCTTTAGTTTATTAAAGCTAAAGAAGAGAATCGTTGTCATCTCTGTGTCTGTGGAAGACATGAACATCACCTTTATTTCCATGGGAGGAAGAAATAAGAGCCAACTTCTCTTTGAAGCATAAATATAAGGAGGGAACATAGCTAAAGGTCATGAGAGTTGACTCCAAAGTTCTCTTTTTAATACTATGTTTATTATTGTAAAACAAGTTTATGTATCGGTGGTGTTGAGCATGTAAAATTGAAAGGGAAAATATCTCAAAATTTTGGTGTAAAGAAGCATATCATAACATATTTGATAGAATAAGGACATAAAAATTAAAAGGCAACTTTGGGCACTGATATATTTCAAGCTGTATTTCTAAGTGGATATCCACTGGGTATCTAGCACCATTATGCATATCTCTGGTAAGCAAAAGATAGTCCTTCACTCAATCAAATATACTGAATGTCTAATGAGGATCTACTATTTCCCACATGTGCTTATTAATTGCACTGGAAAATCCTGACTTCATGGAAAGTATGAATCTCCTGAACATCTTAAAAAATGTAAGTAGGTATTATATTCTTTTCTAAATATAAGGAGCACCATTACTAGAGATCATTATTATTACCAGGGAACCAAATTCAGTTCAATTTTTTACTTGCAACTTGGAGTTAGTTATGAGTTAGGGTGCCTGGAGTTGAGAGTTAGGTTGAACTTTAGCTGACAACATGAACAAATAAACTCAAAGTCAAGGTGAACTTGACTAATGGGGTAAAGCCAGCTCATTTGGGGGGGGGGAGGGAAGAAAAGAAAAGAAGGGAAGAAAGAAAAAAGAAAAAGCAGACAAAAGGGCTTTGATTCCGGCAGATTTTTGGATCATTGAGTTAAGGAGATGCAGAAGTAGCTGGGGAATTAAATTAATTTCCATCTCGCTTAGTAGGATAAAATAGGTGCTGGCCCAGTCTGCCTGCTTTGAAGCCTCGTGGAGAAATAAAACGCCCTGGATCTCTAGAGAATAATGATCTTCACCTGCTGCCGTTCTCTGACCTCACACATGATAGGGATTACTTAACTTTCTGTACCGTTTTCCTAAGCTTCAAAATAAAAATTTGTGCCCAGTTATTTCAGTCTTGTGACATCACTGCATGATATTACTGAACATCTCATCACAGTAAAACATTATGTACATGTAGGTATAGTTATTATTTTCAGATTACATGAGTATTATTTTCTGGTACATTGTTCTGTATAGGAAACTTCAATAAAGAATGATTAAAGGAAAAGTACCTGAAAACTATAGACTATTATAAATTCTTGAAGCAACAAAGAAAAAAATTCAAGTTGTCAGGTTATAGCAGCCATCCCTGAATATCATTAAACTCCATTCCTTGGACTATTAATTATGAGTGTGCCTACTTATCTCATCAGATCACTATATACACTGCCACCAATCTGTACTTCCTAGAACATACTACTAGTATGTATTTCCCTTCTACTTAAAAGCCTTCTGACTTTTAAGTCAGAAGATTCTTCTTTTTTTTTTTTTTTTAATAAATGAAAGCATTTAATTTGAAATGTTTTGACCCTTCATAAATTGGCAATAAACTCTAAACCCAACCTTTTCCCCTTCCTATAGTAGGATAATGCAATCCTCAGAGAGTCCCCAGAAGACAGGATCATAAGATTAAATAGCATTTTATCTTACTGTTGTACCTCATGCTCTTCTGCTTCATCTATGAAAGGAAGAATGTGATGTTTTACTTTCTTCTTTATGGCACCAACTAGAGGCCCAATGCACAAAAATTTGTGCACTCAGGTGGGTCCTTCAGTCCAGCCTGTGCCCTCTCACAGACTGGGACCCCTCGGGAATGTTCACCTGCTGGCTTAGGCCCACTCCCCAGGTGATTGGGCCTAAGCTGGAAGTCAGACATCCCTCTGGCAGCCCAGGAGCCCTCAGGAGATGTCCACTTGCCAGTGGGGACAGGCCTAAGCTGCAGTCAGACATCCTTAGTGGTGCTGAGGAGTCAGGAGAGGCCACCACCACCACTGCTGTACTGGTAGCCGTCAGCCTGGCTTGTGGCTGAGCAGAGCTCCCCCTGTGGGAGTGCCTTGACCACCAGAGGCAGCTCCTGCATTGAGCATCTGCCCCCTGTGGTGAGTGTGTGTGAACAGTTGGGGTCAATTTGCATATTACCCTTTTATTATATAGGACTAGGGGCCCGGTGCACAAAATTTGTGCACTCGGTAGGACCCTCAGGCTGGCCTGTGCCCTCTCGCAGTCTGGGACCCCTCGGGGGATGTCCATCTGCTGGCGTGCCTGGCCAGCCTGGGTGAGGGGCTGATGGCTGTTTGCAGGTTGGCCAAGCCCCTGAGTGGGATCCCCCACCCCATTGGGGTGTGGCCAGTCAGGGTGCGGGCCTGAGGGCCATTTTCAGACTTTCAGGCTGCCCACAGTCCCTTCAGGTTTTGGGTCCCTACTGGGGTACCTGGCCAGCCTGGATGAGGGGCTGATTGTTGTTTGCAGGCTGGCCACAGTCTCTTCAGGGTTCATGTCCCTACTGGGGTACCTAGCCAGCCTGGGTGAGGGGCTGATGGCTGTCTGTAGGCTGACTACGCCCCCTAGTTGGGTCCCTCACCCCATCGAGGTGTGGCCAGCCTGGGTAACGGGCTGAGGGACATTTTCAGGCTTTTAGGCTGCCCACAGCTCCCATTGACCCAATGTCCCAGCAAGGCTGGCTGGAAGCAGGTTTCTTGGGTTTGTTTATCTTCTATAATTAATACACTGTTCCTTTAAGCCTAGGCCTAGGCAGGTAACGAAGATAACAAAGCCTCCTGTCTGCTTGGCTTCTATAATTGTGGCAATGTTGCTTTAGTTTTTGCAGACAGGACTGCTGTTTTCTTCAACTCTGAGGCCTCTATAATTGAGACAATGTTGCAAATATGTTGTTGCCTGGAGCTGCAGAAACCCAGAGGCCGGCAAACAGTTTTACTCCAGCTGCAATGGAAGCTGCCTGTTTACTCAGCTCTGTGAGTGCCGGCCTCCATCTTGGCTGTGTTAATTTGCATACAGCCACTCTGATTGGCTGGTGGGCGTGGCTTATGCGTCCCAAAGAAATGGTCAATTTCAATATTATGCTTTTATTAGATAAGACTAGTAGCCCGTTGTAGGAAGATTCCTGCAAGAATAGGGCTTCCTGAGCCAGAGCTTCGGCTCCCATCTCTGCTGTCTCGGCTCCCCCACCTCCACTTCTTCCTCCCTTCTTCACCGTCTCTGCTGCCTTGGTTCCGTTCCCTTCTCCACTGCTTGGCTCCCTTCTGCAGCACTTGGCTTCCTTCTAAGCTGTCATTAGTCTTCACTCTCCTGTGTATGCAAATTAAATGCCATCTTTGATGGGTTAATTTGCATGTGCTTGCTCTGATTGGGTGGTGGGCGTGGCTTAGGTGTCTTGGAGTGGTGGTTAATTTGCATATTGCTCTTTTATTAGAGTAGATTATATAGGATAGAGGCCTGGTGCATGGGTGGGGGCCAACTGATTTGCCCTGAAGGGTGTGCTGGACCAGGGTGGCATTCCCACTGGGGTGCCTGGCCAGTCTGTGTGAGGGGCTGATGGCAGTTTGCAGGCTGGCCACAGCCCCTTCAAGGTGGTGTCCCCCCTCCCCCCAGGGGTGCCTGGCCTGCCTAGGTGAGGGGCTGATGGCTGTTTGCAGGCTGTCCACAGCTCCCATTGACCGAATATCCCAGCAAGGCTGGCTGGAATCAGGTTTCTGGGGTTTATTTATCTTCTATAATTGAAACTCTGTTGCCTTGAGTGGCCTAGGAAGGCAGTTTCCTCCATCGCTGGTGCAACAGAAGCCTCCTGTTTGCTATAGCTCTGTGGCTGCTGGCCGCCATCATGGCTGGGTTAATTTGCATACAGTCGCTCTGATTGGCTGGTGGGCATGATTTGGCAGGTGGGCATGGCTTAGGTGTAATGGAGTGAGGGTCACTTTGCATATTACTCTTTTATTAGATTAGATGTCACCAGTATGTAGAACATAGCTTGCATTTAACAAGAATGCAAGAAGTATAGTAAAAAGCCTATACATTTTGATTATTTATATTATATTCATCAGAGTGTAAAATTTCAAAATATCTGCTTTTATGCATATTGTTAATTAACTATATAAATATATTATTTAGTACTCTTACTGTAAAAAAATGTTTTAAATTAATCTAAAATGACTTACATAATACAAGGGCTTTTTTTAACGTATAGGACTAAAAAGACAAAGTAAGCAGACCACTGGAGCCAAAGGTTTTTAGTATTCTCAAATTACCAGATTCATTTCTCTCCAGCCTTCTCAATTTGCCTTCCTCCATGTATAGGCTTTATCTGTAGGTTATGCTATAATCTTATTAGAAACTAGAGGCCTGGTACATGAATTTGTGTATGAGTGGGGTCCAACCGGCCCACCCAGATTGAGAAAATTGGGCTGACTGGGGAGGGGCCTCGGGCAGTTGGTGGGGCTATTGGGGTGGGGCCAGCCAGGGGGAGTGGCCATGTGTGGTTGACAGGCTGGCCCCACCCCCAATTGGGGTGGGGGCATCAATTGGGCTTGGGGCTGGCCAGGGAGAGGGGCTTCAGGCAGTTGGCAGGATGGCCCCACCCCTGATCAGCTCTCCACCCTAATGGATCCCCCCACCCTGATTGAGGGCGGGGCTGACCCACCAGCCTCCCACAGCCCCTCCCTCCCCCACACTGGCCCTGCTGGATCAGATCGGTCCCCAAGGAGGGGGCCCAGCCTGACCCCACCCATGCATGAATTTGTGCACTGGTCTCTAGTTTCAAATAATTGAGGTGGCACAATGGTTGATCAAAGGGAAGGTGATTCTTATTGAAGCTGTACATATAAGAAAGGCTAAGAATCACAAGGAATTTCCTATTTGTTTGTTTTGCTTTGGACCCCTCCTCATTTATTTATTTTTAATTTTTATTTTATTACTTAAAGTATTACAAAGAGTGTTAAATAAGTCTCCATTTTTTTCCCTTGACATTCTCCCCTCTTCCCCTACCCCCCAGTGTCTTGTGTCCATTGATTATGCTTATATGCATGCATACAAGTCCTTAAGTTGATCTCTTAACTCCCCCCTAACCCTCCCGAACCTTCCAGCTGTAGTTTGACAGTGTGTTCAATCCTGTTCTGCCTCTGTATCTGTTTATGTTCATCAATTTATAATGGTCTTTATTATCCATAAATAAGTGAGATCATGTGGTATTTTTCTTTCATTGACTGGCTTATTTCACTTAGCATAATGCTCTCTAATTCCATCCATGCTGCTGAAAATGGTAAGAATTCCTTCTTTTTTACAACAGCATAGTATTCCATTGTGTAGATGTACCACAGTTTTCTAATCCACTCATCTGCTGATGGGCACTTAGGCGGTTTTCAGATCTTAGGTATGGTAAATTGTGCTGCTATGAACATAGGGATGCATATATCCTTTCTGATAGGTGTTTCTGGTTTCTTGGAATATATTCCCAGAAGTGGGATCACAGGGTTAAATGCGAGTTCCATTTTTAACTTTTTGAGGAAACTCCATACTGTCTTCCAACCCCTCTTCATTTCATTCACTGAACAAATACTTATCACTTACAATGAATGTGTCAGGCACTGTTACTAGTGCTAAAATTTGTAAGTAACCAAACATATAAAAGTCCTTTCTATTGTGGAGCTTACATTCCAGTAGAGGGAGATAGACAATTAAGAGGACACTTTAGAAAATGTAGAATATGGTTCATAGTAATAAGCCTGGAGTTGAGTAAACAAGGTGGAAAATAGTTGGAAATGGATCAGAGAAGTAAAAAGTGGGAAGAAAATCATGTAGGTTCTCCTGAACCATTGTAAGCGCTTTGGTTTATCTTCGGTGAGACAGAAACTGTTGAAGAAACTGTTGGAGGAAACATTGGAGAGTTTAACAGAGGAAGGACATAATTTGACCATTTAACAAGATTATTCTAGTGCTGTGAGATGGAACTAAATATGGGCAAGAGCTGAGATATAAGTGTTAGGAAGTTATGGTAAATATTACAGATAAGAGTTGAAGATGGCGAGGTGGTTGCTGTACAGTGATGAGAAACTATAAGATTCTGGATATATTATGAATGGAAGGCTTATGAAATTTGCTGAAGGATTTGATGTGGGATATAAGAAAAAGTGGAATCAAGAATATCCATGAGATTTGGGGCTGAATAACTAGAATTATAAAATTGCTATTTCATGAGGTGGAGAAACTAGAAGATGATCAGGTTTTGATGGCAAGATCAAGAGTTCAGTTTTGGATAAATTGTGTATGGCTTTTATGTAACCAAGTAGAGATGTTGAGTAGGTAATTGGATATTGGAGTCTGGAGTTCAGGGGTGAATTACAGAATTGGGACATAAAATTGGGACTCCTCAGCATATAAAAATGAATACTTGAAAGACATGATATTTGATGCAATTATGGAATGAGTGTAAATAGAAAAAGTCTAGGCATAGCAGTGGGTACTACAACATAAACCAGTTGGGAAGGATACTAAAGTATGAGTTAACTTTACTTCACTGGAAACCATGTGGGTAAACAAAATGTTTTAAGGTTAAAGGATAAGCTGTCAATACAGTGAATAAAAGAGGAGAACAAATCATTGAGGTCACTGATGTCCTTGGAATCATAGGGGCAAAGTTTAGTTCAAAGGTAGTTCAAGAAATAATGGAAGTTTGTGAGTGTCACAGTGGCAATCATAACCATAGCTATTCCAGCCACACATCCAGGTTACATAACATCCAAGGAGAGAAAAATAATTAGCTTTGTGCTGGCATGTAAACATAGAGCTTGAAGTTCATTTGAACTGGGCCTGCTTAAGTCACTTGTATCAATTACTGTGGAATGAGATGGCCTAGATAGTGGCCTGATTAGCTTAGCTGAAGTTACATGTTCTCCCCTCCCTGCCAGTAGTCAGGTGTGGTCATACTTCCCAGAACCACAAGAAACCCCAAATAGAAATAAGGACTATGGGAAAGAAGAAAGCTAACGTGATATTGAGAGATGATAAAAAATTATTCACAAAATGGGTGTTTTATAAATCTTAACCATAACAATATGAGTTGAACACAACACTGGACCAGTATAGCTACACCAAAAATGTTTGCTGATTCTTGCTTTAAATATGTATAAAAGCATTTGTTCCTTTAGTTCAGTCCAATAAAATTTATGAAAAGAATTATATTTTCTGTATGAAATATCTTGTAGAAAAGTATATATAGCTAGCTATAAATATACTAAATTGTACTATTTCTGAATATAAATATCAGAAGCATAGAGTAAGTCTTAGAATATTCATCTCTTATTAAACTCTAAAGACTAATTTTTAAATAATCTGCAACCTAGAACATAAAATGATACTTTTATTTCTGTTACCCATTCTTATTAAATGCTATCTACTAATGTTTTTTCTTTAAAACATATCATGAATACATCGAGTCAAAATCATAGTAAACAGGTAATTTGATTAACTATTTTGATTTAACATGGTAATGTGTCATTGGAATGTAAACCTATTTCTCAATTTAAATTAAAATAAATCACGAATGCAAAATTGTTTCTTAACTTATTTTCTTCTATCCTTTTGCCAACACAAACAGAAATTTTCTCCAAGTTACTAAGAAAATGTGAATATACCTATTGGTTTATTTTACAGAATAAATTTTGCCTTAATCTTTCCCAAGCATGTGATCCAGGACAGTTCTGACCATGAATGAAAAAGAGGAAGACAAAAAATAAAATAGAAGTTAGAAGAGGAAAAGAAGAAGTAACCCCTATTGTCATATATTGGACACTGGCATTTACCAGTGTCCAATATAAGATCCAACATAAGCTTTGAAATTGCAGAAAGTATTGTCTGGTCCATTCCAAATTCATCACAATAATTCATTATACTTCTGCTCTAACACAACATCTGGATTACAGTAATTTAAGCTTTTGTCACATTGCATGTTTAATATAAAATTTATTTGATAATGTTACCTACAAAGGGGTGTTTTTTAAAACTGCTTTATTAAAAATATATATTTGAAACCATAAAATGTTCTATAACTAAAACTCTTATGGGGACACAGAACATCCTTAGGAATGAAGTTATGAGAAGACCAACAGGTTTCCAATAAGATTATTCTATTGGTGCCACAACTGGTTTGTGGACAGAGCATTAGCCTGTGGACTGAAGGGTCCCAGGTTCAATTCCAATCAAGGGCACATGCCCAGGTTGAAGCTCACTCCCCAGTAGGGCGTGTGCAGGAAGCAGCTGATCAATGATTCTCTCTCATCATTAATGTTTCTATCTCTCTCTCCCTCTCCCTTCCTTTCTGAAATCGACATATATATATATTCTATCGGTGTTGATATTATTTGTTAGAAGTCCATAAAGGTTGAAGTTAATGGTGATCTCATATGGATCTTGGTTGAAACTCTACAGGCAAAGAAAATTCTTGGTCTCAGAAAAAAGTTCTTACCAAGAGTGTGTAATATGTAATTAAAGTTTTAAAGAAAGTATATGGAAAGGAGTGTGGAAGCAGGATGGATAGTGAAAAGGATCAAGTTCAAAACCCATCTGATTCTGAAGCCCCATGGTATCAACTTCCTTATGTAATGAATTGTCAATTCCACTGCAGATTTTTACCATAAAAATATAGCCCAGATTATATTATAGAAGCATATGATCTCCTCATATTGTACACTGCAAATTGTACTACAGCAATGTCCCTGCCCTGTTTTTATTGAACTTAGTTTAAAAAACACATATGGTGACATTTTCCCCATTTTTTTTACTTGAATAAATAAGATAGCAGAAGAATGACTAAAAATCAAACCAGAGTCATCAAAAGAAGAGCAAGTCAGTAGAAAACTACTCTACCACTTTCCTGTATATCTTCTTATTTTAGCTTCCCAATCAAATTGGTAATAGGTAATCTCTTGACATATCAAAAAATAGAAAGCTAGAAAATTTTATTATCATAGCTGGGTTCATGTACCTTTTAAGTTGGACCTGGAATATGATCCCAGTTTCCTTAGTTGTTTTAATTACTTTGATCATTTTACCAATGTGCTGCTTCTCCAATAGGAGGAAACTATCAGGATTGGTAATTTCTAATTTTTTTCTCTACCCCATTTCTGATTATGACAGTAAGTAAGTAAAACAAACAATGTAGAATGTCTTGTGTTTATTTCTAAAGGTAAAAATTTCATTATTACTGTAAATTTGTTTTGTTTGCTGATACACATAATCTGATAGCCCTAGATTCTCTAACCTTCTGGACTTTACATTTTCTTTTATATACAAATCAAACATGAGAAGAAAAATTATCTTCATTACTTTTTCTGGTGGTTATTTTCATTTCTCCTTGGACTTTAGGCACATACCTAGCTAGCACAAAAAATATAGTTCATATAATGACACAGCCAACTCTTCCACCATTCCTTCATTTGCTTGCACCCAGGTGCCTGTCTTGTAATTATGATTACTAGGTCATCTTTCCATTCCATGTGTAAGTATTTACAGAGTTGTTCAAAAGTTAAGACTAATATACAGTGTTTTTGAAACCTACAGACTAAAACTTATTTGTTATAGAGTCTTTAAAACCTAAATTGCGGGTTACATTATCATACCAGGAAATGAGAACAATAAAAAACATCTTCGGTGTTTTCCAAAAGGTTGGGTAGGGACCTGATCTTTTAAGGCAGCGGTTCTCAACCTGTGGGTCGCGACCCCTTTGGGGGTCAAATGACCCTTTCACAGGGGTCGCCTAAGACCATTCTTCATATCAGACATTTACATTATGATTCATAACTGTAGAAACATTACAGTTATGAAGTAGCAACAAAAATAATTTTATGGTTGGGGGTCACCACAACATGAGGAACTGTATTAAAGGGTCATGGCATTAGGAAGGTTGAGAACCACCGTTTTAAGGGAAGTATTAAGCAATCTTGCCCTGAGTAGTTACTAGTCTTAGGTGATGCATTTTAATTGCCTAGTTTGTGGAAGTCTTCACTCAGGAATTTGATAAAACTGCTTCTCTTTAGCGATTCTATCATTCCATCTCCGCAGTCTAACACAGAGCCAGGCACACTTACATGCTTGCCTGTTTTTTAATTATGTCCATTTTAGTTATACCTGTATGAATCAGAATGCTTTATATTCATGTTTAATGATATATATGTATTTTGTTATAAAATACTTGTTGTAAATTAGCCACGCTGTTTCAGAAGAATCAAACATATCGCATCTCCCTTATTCCTTATACCCTATTTCTAGATTTCCTTTCTTCAAGATAAGCTTAGCTATCTCTTATCCCATCTCTTGTCTCTGTTAGTCATGATTTGTTCTTAGCCTGCAGGTGCCTTTTCTAGAACAGTTTGCTGTTGCTATCTTTGAAATATTTCCCCCTTTGACTAACACCTCCTGTAGCTTTTCCCAGTACCTCAAGTTAACTTTCTTAGTGAACACAGTATTTCCCATCTAATGAATTCCTTCCCAAATTTATAAGGTCAAGTCTCATTCAATTATGTGTGCGTGTGTGTCGGAACAAACAGAAGAAAGCTTTCTTCACATATTTATCCGTATTATGGTGCTTCTTGGTTCAAATTTCTTTCTTCATTGTTTTCATTATTCAGGTCTGAGCTCTCAAACTAGATTGTAAACTCCATCGGAACACCTAAAATAGTATTCATCACAATAGATACTCAAAATATATTGAAGTGTTTAATTAAAATTAAAATATTAATTCCCCAAATAGATAAAAACCAGGAGATTAACTCGATCAGTCTGCTACTACAATATGAGCTGAGATTTTGATTCTCCATCAATCACGCAAAAATATGGAAGAGGACACATGTTTAATCTGCCTATGTAGAGAGGGGAGACTTAGTTCTTGGTATTTGATATACACACTGAGGTGATTGAATACCAGATATAATCTTAGGAGGAAATGATTTGCAGAGATGACCTTCTTTGGGAAACAGTCATATCCTTAGTACTGTTTTGTGGCTAACGATGCTTCAAACTATGAGACTGGACACTTCACACACAAGAAAATACTTTAAAAGTTTAAAGTACTAAATTGGAAGTTCATGAGGAAATACTTTATTATTGATATAGTTTATGGACTTGATGTTGTTGTTGTCATCATTATTCTTTGGCTATATTTGCAA
The DNA here is from genome assembly GCA_004026665.1 of Murina feae. Classification (NCBI taxonomy): domain Eukaryota; kingdom Metazoa; phylum Chordata; class Mammalia; order Chiroptera; family Vespertilionidae; genus Murina; species Murina feae. Next base: position 36,362 of record PVJC01009314.1, read on the forward strand.
ATATGCCACCACATGTTAAGAGACATGGAGCATATAATAAATTTCCAAGAACAGAGTCAACAGAGATTACATTTCTTAGAGAGGGACAGGATCTGTCACTCCATGGCTAACTGTAAAACCAGTAGATAGGTTACCTGACATGAAAGGTAAAAATAAGTCTCTTCCTTTCAAAACTACTATTTGGTAATCAAAGGGGGGGCGGGCGAGGATGGATTTGCAGGCTCTCATAGAGGCAGAACCCTTTGCCATGTACAGCCCATCTTGACTGAGAGAAGGATCACTCAACAATAATTAACAAGCCCTCAAATTCTTAGTATTTTCATTTAAGTAAGCTGCGTTTTTTTTCTTCTTATTTTATTTCTACTGTAGTAAACTCTATAAAGTAGAAGCATAACATTATTTCCATTTATTCTAAAGTGAAAACAGTATTTAACAAGATCATTAGAGACCCCATGTCAACAGACAGTTCCACATTACCTGACCAAGTGATTTTATGTTTCTATATTCACTTTCTCTGTTTTCAAATAATCTTGAGGGGAAGGGTTAAACTAAATGCCTCAATGGTCCTCATGATTATCAGGACATATATAAATAATATCTCAGTGGAATCCCCTTAGAACTCAGAGATAAGCCAATAGACGGAGGAGGAAGAAGAGGAGAAGGAGGATGAAGAGGAGGGTACTCTGATAGCTGATCTTATTGAGCCCCTATTTTGTGCTCTGTCCTAAGTGCTTTACACCAAGTTATATAATTTCATTTTAGCAACCTATCCTCTAAGGCAAAAATTACAATTATCCCATTTAAAAATTAGAAAAAGGAAGTACAGAACTTTTCTCAAATCAGCTGCTACTTAATGTGGTTTCCCCATTGATAATAAGTCTGTAATCAGCAAAGGGCTGAAATGACACAGTCTATTTCTATGCAAGATGGCTCCACAACTATTTTTTGTGAACATGTAAAATTGATATTCTGGATGAGAGGTGAAACTATGCATACTGCTGAGCAAAAAACTCCAAAAATGCATTCCTTTTCATAATATTTATGGTTACAACATTTTGCTTACCATAAATATCTATCTGTCCATATATTTGTATAGATCCATTAGCCCCAAATGACCTCATGTCTAACCATGTCAGACAGGTCTGGTAAGAACTAATAAGTGCATGCAAACATCTTGCAATATTAAAGATTTAAGGAAAGAAATCTAGGTCAAATGTATCAGATTTCAGGTAGATATATACAATATAATTTTATTGAATAAGCTTTACTGATTTAGAATATAAGAAAACCAAAGATGGGCTAAGTTTCCTCTTTACTTCAAACTATCACACAAGGTATTTATGTACATAATTTGTCTTCTTAATAAGTTATAATTTTATTATGTGTACAATCTCACATACACTTTTAAAAACATTTTTTCTTTTTCAAAAATCACATTTTGCCATTCTCAATTAATTCCTTTTTTAAAATTGACATATAACTGCCATATAACATTGTGGAAGATTAAAACGCATAACATATTTGATACATTTATATTGCAGTGTGATTGTGATTGTAGTGTTAGCTAACACCTTGGTTGAGTCACTTAATTATTCCCTTCCCTCTCCCTTCTCCCTCTCACCCCTGCCCCAGGTGCATTACCATTACCTACCTCACTCCCAAGCTCCAAATGCCCCCTTCCTTTATACCTGTGACTCCTTTCCTAAGCCCACTCCTTCTACAAACTACTACCTGTGATTTACCCAATAAATGTTCTCTTATAGTTGGAGTCTTGGTTCTGAATTCTTTGCTAGCCAGAACTCAAGTACCAAGGTCCAGTCTGACTCCACTGGTCAGACACCAGGTACCCTTCCCGCCACCTACAACACTTCCACATTCACTTCTTTTTATTCTCCATAGTATCTTGCTTTGTCCAATGTTATTAGCAAATCAATTAAAAATTAGCAAAATATGATGTTAACAATCATTAAGTGCTTATAATACTGCAAGCACTGGGTGTTTTAAATGAATTAAGTTATTTAATAATAATTTCAGCATTTCATGGTTATTAATATTACCCATTTTACAAATGAGGAAATTGAGGCTTAAAGAGGATGCCTAAGTTTTCTCAGTGAGTGAGTGGGGAAGCTGGCCTATGAACAAGGGTGGCTAGCTTCCAAGCCCACCCTCTAAAATACTATGTGGCTACTTTTCCAATTTACATTAGCACAGCCAGAAAGCATGAGGAATTAACAGTAATTAGAACAAATTTATTACTTTTAGGGCTATTTTTTCTCTTTTGATATATTTGGGAGATATTTTACTAAATTATGACATTATATTTCTAAAAATTTATGTGAACATTTTATTTTGATATTGTCGCATTTGATAAAGAAAACTAGGTAAATTAATTTTCTGTTAATGAAATCTCCTATTAGGGAGTATAATTAATTGTAATACTGGAAGATAGTGTTGGATTTTGTAATATGTATTATATAATCTTTAGACTACATTAAAGCAACTTACCGAAAGCTAATTAATGAGCGATTCCATGGAAGGCTATTGAGAACAAAAATACACAAATCACTACCTAGCTAAATAGTGACACTCTCCAGACCTTGCAGTAAAGCTTAGTCCTTCCCATCATTACTAACATTATTAAACCTAATTATAGGAGGACAGCAATTAACTCAGTTCCTTGTGGAGTTAAATGATGGCTTATTTAATACTGAAGCAGGTGATAAGATCTTTGAGGATGTTTTCAGTGTAACATATTTCAGTCCTGCATAATTTAGAGTAATCAAACAGGAAAGAGAAGTGATCTATGTCCCTATATATACTGCCATGCTAAAGATCAAAATACACTCATCTCCCTTCGGACTTAGGAACATCTTATCTCTCCCTTCTGCTTATCTCAGGTAAAAAATTTTCTGCATTATTTAATAAGAAGTATCTTTGGTGGAAGAAAAACCTTTGATAGCCTTTAATTTTATTATCAACTTTATTGCTAGTAAATGGGAGTGTATTAATTATTAGGATTCATTTAAAATACTTTCCTAGTGTTGCCTTGGTCTAACACACCCAATAAACCAAAAGATGACTCATGCATGAAATATTCTGCTTATAGTTGGTATACCACTTGTAATGGGATTGTAGGTACATTCAGGACAAAGCCACTAGGGTGCTCAGGATACTCAAAAGCACATGGTAAATAAGTTGAAGGAGGCAGGCTGGTCAACTCTGCAGACAGGAGCCCTAAAGGGGCAGTGATAGCTAACTTTCAGAGTTGATGGTCATAAAGAAGATGTAGAACAAGATTTAATAGAAACAAAAGGTATTTCAAAAATAAACTTTTAATATAAAAGAGGAAATTATTATAAAAGTAACACTTGGCAATTAATAATAATAATAATAATAGAATAAAATTATAGGAACTAAAAGTAAAATTGTAATGGAACTACACATCCATCACTCTTTAGAAGTATCGACTATTATTACTTTGCACATCTGCGACTTACTTTTTCAGTGATGCATTAAAGGTTATGGCCTAGAGAAAAACATTTAAAAAGAATCACAGGATTTTAAACTAATTTCTTGCAATTGGAGACACTCATCAGTGATATGAATCATTACAGATTGAAGTTTTACTCTTTTCCTTTTAGGTTTCAAATTCTTGTCTCTCTAAAGAATTAAGAAACATTGCTACTATATCCCTGGTTTCCAATCTAGAAATGGGTAACACAAGAATAAAACCTACATTTGCAGGATGACACTGATTTTTATTCCATTAGACCAAGAAAATTTATTCTTATGGGAAGTTTCCATCTACAGAAAACTATACTAGTCCATTCCTTAAAATTATCATCATGTTTGTGTTTTTTTTTCAGAAAGTAAGCTATTTTATGTACTCACACATCTCATAAATGCTTCATTTTTTTTTTCCTCAGAGACAATGATGCTGGTGGGCATTTGCTTCGTGGTACTGCTGCAACAAGTGGCCAGTACGGTAAGAATTTCACTTATAAGATAGATTTTAAACTCTATTAAGAGGAGTATCTTACCCATAGTTCTTGGTGAATGTGACATCAACAACAATGATGATGCAAAGCTCCTGAGATGGGGACAAAAACCTTGGTTCTCACTAATGTGTATTTTTGCAGCAGTTAGTAACTTTTTTACTCATTAACACGACTGAGCAATAAGACAGTGGGTCAGCAACTACAGGAATTCATTTTTATCACGAGAAGCTTGTTCAATGGGAGGGTTTAACAACTACTTGGAGATTTAATTTCTAGACCCTCAAAAATATATTTGATATTACAATGTTCTAAACAAATATGAAGCTATCATTTTGGCTTCCTAAGGTTAGCTTAACACATTTTAGTTTTGTTCAATTCATCAACCACTTATTTAGTGTCTACTATACGAGACATGGTGCCAGAGGCTGGGAATAGCACAATAAATTGGATTAGCATAGGACCATCCATATAACACCTCAGAGTAACAGAGGATTAATGAGTTAACAGGTAACTTGAAAAGTATGACAAGTTCACTGTGAAGGCTAAAACGGGGTTCTGAAGAATGTTATTACTGAACATTGCTATTAAAAAAATTCTAAGCATTTTGTCTTTTTCATCTCATTTAGTCTTTATGATAATATAATTAGTAGAATTTAAAGCAATAATGAGAGAAGATAGAGGTGGAGAAGGGAAAGTATTTAAGGAGAAGTTTCATCTAGTTGAAGTGTAACAGATAAGAGAGCATGAGAGTTTGGGTATAAGCCAGTTTGGAGTATGAAGAGGTAAGAGACCATACTTTTTGGTGTGGTTAGAAAAGATACAATTGGGGATGAGGCCAGAGTAGTAAGAGCAGGCCCAGGTCCCACAGGCCTTATAAGAAATTTTAAGTACAATCAGGGGGGGTCTGAATAGAGGGTGATAGAGATATTTGCATTTCAGAAAGATCACTCCATCACATGGTGGCAGGGGGTCAGACTGGAGGCAGAGAGACTAGTTGGGAACTTATTCAGTAATGTAGGTAATAAACTATGATAGTGGCCTGTACTTAGTTCTGAAAATGAGGATCTAATTCCAAAACACTATATGGCTACTTTTCCAATCTATGTCAGAAGCTCCAGGACTTAGACATGGGTTAGACATGGAATGTGAGGAGAAGGTGGCAACTTCTGGTCTGTATCACTGGGAGACTGGTGATGACAGCCACTGGAATGGGAAGCACCTGATGATCAGGCTTTGAGAGAAGCCAAAGCAGGTAGGTTTCAGGTGAGGCGTGGATAGGATCTGAGCTGGAGATAAGAGGTTTAGGGATCATTGGCATACACGTGGCATCGAAACTACAAACATGGGGATGGAAAGAAACCACGTAAGTGCAAAAACTACAAAGTGAAAAGGAAAAGAACTGTGCAGAATACCAACATTTAAGGGTGAACCAGAGAAAGGGAAGCTGGAAATGAAGGAGGGTGAGAAGAAATAGGAGCATCACAAAGGCAAGGGGAACGTGATTCAGTAAGGATGTCTGCAACATTCCCAGTGCCACCTAGACAGGTAAGGTTAAGAAGGAGAAGTTTCCATTATATTTACCACCGATGAGGTTGTGATGATCTTGACAAATGCCAGTTCAGTGGGGAGGCATATTAAAAGATGCAAAGAAAGAAAATGTGACCTAATTATGAGCATCACCAGGATTGATTGTAATGAATCAGCTACTTAGTACTCACTGTGTATTGACTTCCAGAAAATCCATTGCACCCTCTAAGAATTTCAGTTATTCTTTAATTTGACTTCTTTTCTTAATGGTGTGAGCTATATATTTAAAGGTATTTTTGACACTCAGCTCTCACTGTCCACACACTTGAAACCATAAATCACTATTTTTACTGCTGAGTTTGGGAATGTTCTAATTGGAAAGGCAATACTAGTGCATATGAGAAGGTGAGTGCTAGGTGATGTCCAAGGGAAAGGTTGCAGTAAACAACCAGTGGGTTAAAAAGATTATCAACAGATCCATAGCAAAATGCTTAATGTGGAAGCTATTTTCTAAGGAAATGAGGTAGCTTTTATATGTAGCTTTCATGATTAAAATAGAGCCTATAAGCACAAGGGATATGTTGTTTGTTTATTAACTTGCATTTCCAAATTTAAAGTAATCGGCTTTAGGCAACAATGAAAAAAGAGATCCTTACATAATTCAGCTAATACTTTCTGAATCACTGTTTTATTAATGGGTGAAAATAAAAGAGCTTTTTTTCACTCAGAGTCTAGACAGGGAATTCAACACAGATGTCTTGTTTTGTGTTGTTCCAATTTTATTGAGATACTAGAAGCCTGGTACAAGAATTCATACACCAGTAGGGTCCCTCAGCCTGGCCTATGGATCAGGCCAAAACCAGCTCTCCAACATCCCCCAAGGGGTCCTGGATTGCAAGACTGTGCAGGCTAGGAGGAGGGACCCCACTGGTGCACAACTGGGGCTGGGGAGGGACTGGGGAGGGACACAGGAGGTTGGCCAGCTGGGGAGGGAGCATGGGAGAGCTCCAGAGTGTGTCTGCCCCATCTTGCTCAGTCCCTATCAGCCAGACCCCAGCAGCAAGCTAACCTACCAGACAGAGTGTCTGCCTCCTGGTGGTCAGTACACATAATAGTGAGCAGTTGAGTGGCCTTAGCATATCATTAGCATATTACATATTACACTTTGATTGGTTGAACAGCCGACCAGACACTTAGCATATTAAGCTTTTATTATATAGGATAATTGACACATAACTGTGTTATTTAAAGTGTCTCAGTACTGACTTGATACACTTACATACTGCAAAATGATTACCACCATAGCTAATACCTCCATCATATAACATAATTACCATTTCTTTCTTCAACACAGATGTTTTGAATAAATGAGCTGTAACAAAGCAACATTTACAGAGGAAGGATCAGGGTTAAAGGGACAAAATAGCTACTAGTAGCCATGGAAAGCCTTTTAATTGCTAGGCCTGCTGGACTAAAGGAAGAAATAACAGCAGGATCAAAATGGAGCTATCTTCTCCCAGAGATGGAGTGTGGAAGTAGGAAGGGAGTGGGCAGGAAATGCTGTGATCTCTACTTCTTCCCACCCTCTGTTCTTCCTGTGCCTCTCTTTGGATCAATCCACCCAGAAAGCACAAGACAAGGGAACCCAGGTGGTCCAGGCCAGAGGGTCAGCTTCAGTCCAGGTGGTGGGGCAGAGAAGGGTAGACAGGGCACTAGTCTAGTGGCATAGTAAATAGAGAAGAGCCAGAGGAGCATTTACTAAATGATTTCCAGGGTTTCTTTCCCTATTATTTTATCATTAAAAAATACACTACCTTCTAATTATGCTCTTATTAAGACAGAAAAGGATAATTTTTGAGGTTGGCTTAAACATAAGTATGCACACAATTCATAATCTTTATAAGATACTAAATATAGTTTGCAGATACACCACTTCTTTTTTCATCTAAATAATATCTCGATATACTACTGTCATATATATAATATTTTCTATATATATAAAAGCTTAAGTGACTGTTATGACCAGTCAACCAAATAACCAAGTCAACCAGTCGCTATGATGTGCACTGACCACCAGGGGGCAGATGTTCAATGCAGGAGCTGACCCCTAGTGGTCAGTGCATTCCCATAGCCAACCTCCCATGGCCAACAACCTCCTGTGGTCCCTCCCCCTGGCTGACCAACCTCCTGCAGCTCCTCCCCCCAGCCAACTGGCCCTGATCAGCCTTGATCGCTGACCAGGCGGAGGGACCCCACCTGTGCACAAATTGGTGCAGTGGGCCTGTAGTGTGTGTGTGTGTGTGTGTGTGTGTATGTGTGTGTGTGTGTACATATCACACACAACACATATATCCTAAAATTTTCTAAAGTGTGAGTAAATGTTTTTGCTGGATATCATTTAGCTCAAATTCTGGTTTTGCAGAATTCCAGGTACTGTTGTTTTGTTCTATTGGAACTTTCTGGTACTAATTAAGCTGTTGATATGGCTTTACATTTCATGTCATCAGATAAGATCATGTGCAAATAGGTCTTATGGATCAAATTAATCTATTGTTAAAGGCAAAACATGTTGATATTCAAAAGGACACTTTCAAGTTCCCCACAAAAAGTCTATGACTCAGACTACCAAAGTATGGTCCCTGAGAACTTGTTGGTCCCACCTAATCTTCCTGAATCAAAAACTCTGAGGGGTAGCCATAGCTGGTTTGGCTCAGTGGATAGAATGTCAGCCTGCGGATTGAAGGGTCCCAGGTTCCATTCCAGTCAAGGGCACATGCCCAGGCTGTAGCCTTGATCCCCAATGGGGGCTTGCAGGAGGAGGCCAATCAATGATTTCCTCTCATTACTGATATTTCTCTATCTTTCTCCCTCTCCCTTCCTCTTTGAAATTAATAAAAAAATATTTAAAACAATAATAACAACAACAACTCTTCAGGGTGGAGCCCAGCAATCTGTATGTTAACAAGCCCTCTAGGAGAGTTTGAATGTACAGCTGAAGAACACAAAACTCAACATTTTTTAACTTCCATGTTGAAATAAATCAGTTGTTTCATTGTCTTGATTTTCAATATTGTAACATTGTTCTTACTTTTTGCTTCATTTTAAAGTCAAATACCTCAATTTTCTATCTATTGACTCAAATTCCATCAGTACAAATGGAGATTATTAATAAGCACAATGACCTTAGAAGGATGGCAAGTCCCAGTGCCAGCAACATGCTTAAAATGGTAAGTCCTATCTGATTGATAGTTATCAATTAGCATCTAACCACTTAACAATGAATATTAAACTATGATCTATATATGTAAAATACTCTAATCTCTTTATTTCCCTAGAAAAGTTACCATATTGTCTGGTAGTTAAATGTAACGCTGCATTTGAACTGGAAAACATATTGACTTTCTCAGTAAAGGATGAAAGTATAATTAATGGGCAGTGAAAGAAGCCTTGTAAATTATATTACTTGAGTAATTACAGGCTAAACAACCAATGAAAACTTAAACTACATAATAAAAGATGGTGCATAGGTCTAAAAATTATATTCTTTCTATTATTGGTGGGGTACCCACCAGTAGGTGGGAGTTGAATTCTTGTGATGCCATGAGAAAAGGAATTTTCTGAGACTCGTACAAGAAAATAAGTGATATTACTTGCATGAAATTAAACTCCTGGATCTCCAGGGTCCCATTTCCCTTCATCTCACCATGGAAAAAGTCCAGGCTTGTCTTCATTAGAACTAGAATTTAAGCCACTGCCTAGAGTTTCTGCCCCATATGAAAGCACAGTCCAGTCCAGTCCAGCCTCTGGCTAGGTTAGCTTGTGTTCCCAGCTAGGTCCATTGCCTGTAGGGTTCGTAGGGCCATGGGCCATGCAGCTGCTAAATCTACATGGCTTTGGGGGTGCACAGGTGAGGATGGTCAAGGAGCAAGAGCATAAGAGCAAACAAGAAAAAGAAATAAGAAAGAGACATTCTTTGTCTGGGGATGATCACCAGGAGCTTAACCATTCAACCCTTCAGGATCTCACTTGTTTGCAGTATCTCCGCCTTTTTAGCCAATTATCTTTTCCCCGAGTTAGTACCTCCCCTCCATCACCCCAACTTCACTGCACATGTGCTCATCTTCCTTCCCCCAGTGATTTGCAGGGAAGGGACCGCTGGCTCCCTGGGGAATGTAAAGTTGCAGCTTCCTGGTTAAGCTGCCCAGTTGACCATGCCTGTAATGTCTGACCTTCCCTTTGCTTTCTTCCTACTATTAATATTAATAAACGTGTTAAGAGGGTAACGTTACTCTGCAGCTATGGTCAGGTCGTA